>CAUYRT010010884.1:0-40276 GCA_963574885.1 Lepilemur ruficaudatus | reverse complement strand
CGATGAGGATAATGAACGTTGATACTGATGTTATCAACTTTGTCCCTGTTAGGAAGTGTAGTTCACATTGTCCCCACTAAACTGCCCAAGTCCCATTTACCCATCAGTAGCCAGGTGAGGTCATGTCCCCAAAGGCCATTTTCTTTACCTATTCCTTTTTAAAAAAATGTGAGTTGTCTCCTCCTCTCAGCTGTAAGCACTCATTTCCTGTAACTGTGTGTTAGTACTTATGATCCTGTATTATACTTACAGGTCTGCCTCATTTTATTGCTCTTCACTTTATTGCACTTTGCAGATATTGTTATCATTATTATTAATTTTTTACAAATTGAAGGTTTGTGGTTTATGGCAACCCTGGACTGAGCAAGTCTATCAGTACCATTTTTTCCAACAGCATGTGCTGACTTTGTGTCTCTGTGTCACATTTGGGTAATTCTCACATTTCAAACTTTTCTGTTATCATTGTATCTGTTACAGTAATCTGTGATCAGTGATCTTTGAGGTTATTATTGTAATTGTCTTGGAACACCACAAACTGTGCCCATATAAAATGGCAAACTTAATTGATAAATGTGTGTGTTCTGACTGCTCCACTGACCAGCTATTCCCAAATCTCTCTCCATCATTTCAGGCCTCCCTATCCCCTAAGACACAACAGTATTGAAATCAGCCCAACTAATAACCCTACAAAGGCCTCTGACTCTTCACGTAACAGGAAGAGTCACAGGCCTCTCACTTTAAATCAAAAGCTGGAAATGAGTAAGCTCAATGAGGAAGGCACGTGGAAAGCTAAGATAGGTCAAAAACTGAGCCGCTTGCACCAAACAGTTAGCCAAGTTGTGAATGCAGAGGAAAAGTTATTGAAGGAAATTAAAAGTGCTACTCCAATGAACACACAAATGATAAGAAACCAAAACAGCCTGTTGCTGATATGGAGAAGGTTTTAGGTAGAAGATCAAACCAGCCACAACATTTCCTTAAGCCAAAGCATAATTCATAGCAAGCCTCCAACTGTCTTCGATTCTATGAAGAATGAGAGAGGTGAGGAAGCTGCAGAAGAAAACCTTGAAGCTGGCAGAGATCGGTTCATGAGGTTTAAGGAAAGAAGCCGTCTCCATAACATCAAAGTGCAAGGCGAAGCACCAAGTGCTGATACACAAGCTGCAGCAAGTTCTCCAGAAGATCTGGCTACGATTATTGATGGAAATGGCTAAATTAAACAATAGATTTTCAATTTTAATGAAATAGCCTTATATTGTAAGGAGATACTGGCTAAGACTTTCATAGCTAGAGAGGAGAAGTCAGTATCTGGCTTCAAAGTTTCCAAGGACAGGCTGGCTCTCTTGTTAGAGACTAATGAAGGTGGTGACTTTAAGTTGAAGCCAATGTTAGTTTATCATTTGAAAAATTCTTAGGCTCTTAAGAATTATGCTAAATCTCTCTGCCTGTGTTCTATAAATGGAACAACAAAACTTGGAGGACAGCATATCTGTTTATAACATGGTTTACTGAATATTCTAAGGCCACTGTTGTGACTTACTGCTCAGGAAAAAAGATTCTTTTCAAAATATTACTGCTCATTGACCATGCACCTAGACACCCAAGGGTTCTGATGGAGATGTACAAAGAGATAAATGGTGTTCTTGTGCCTGCTGAAACAATATCTGTTCTGCAGCCCATGGATCAAGAAGTGATTAAAACTTTCAACTCTTGTTATTTAAGAAATACATTTTGTATTGCTATAGCTGCCATAGATAGTGATTCTTCTGACGCATCTTGGAAAAGTAAATTGAAAACCTTCTGGAAAGGATTTACCATTCTAGATACCATTAAGAATATTCATGATTGGTAAGAAGTCAACATGTCAACATTAACAGGAGTTTGGAAGAAGTTGATTCCATCCTCACGGATGACTTTGAGGGGTTCAAGACTTAAGTGGAGAAAGTAACTGCAGATGTGGTGGAAACAGCAGGAGAACTAGAATTAGAAGTGGAGCCTGACGACGCGACTGAATTGCTGCAATCTCATGATCAAACTTGAATGGACGAGGACTTGCCTCTTACGGATGGACAGAGAAAGCAGTTTCTTAAGAAGGAATCTACTCCTGGTGAAGATGATGTGAACATGGTTGAAATGACAACAAAATATTTAGAATATTACATAAATTTAACTGATAAAGCGACCGCAGGGTTTGAGATAATTGACTCCAATTTTGAAAGAATAACCTTTAAATGGGTTAAAATTATTTTTTAAAAAAAATGCTACTAAACAGCATCGAATGCTACAGAAAACCATTTTGTGAAAGGAAGAGTTAATTGGTACAGCAAACTTCATTATTGTCTTATTTTCAGAAATTGCCACAACCACCCAAAGCTTTGGCAGCCACCATTGCCCTGATCAGTCAGCAGCCATCAACGTCAAAGCAAGACCCTCCACTAACAAAAAGATTATGACTCACTGAGGCCTCAGATGATCATTTGCATTTTTAACAAATAAAGTCCTGTCAGCTGATGGATGTACATTATTTTTGAGACGTGATGCTACCACACACGTAATAGGCTACAGTATTGTGTAAACATGAGTTTACACACACTAGGAGACCACAGAATTTGTGGGATACTCTTTTTTGTGATTTTCACTTTATTGCAGTGGTCTGAAACCCAACCCTCAACATCTCCATGTGTCTTGTTTCACTGGGCTGTGAGCTTTTCACTGGAAAGAATCTTTAGAAAATGGTTTCAACTCTTGACTGGATGCATGACTTGGACAACCATGTCTCCTTCCTAGATCTCAGATTTTTATGTCTTTCATTTAAAAACGTGGTGAGAACACACTTTGTTAACTATAGTGTTCTCATACATGTACATAATTAAATATGACACCGTGTGTGTCCTCTTCCAGCTGAATACGGAAAGCAAAGTAAAACTAAGAAAGAGAAAATTAAAAGGAGACAGATGCAGATTTCCTGCTCAATTGTATATTTTACTCTGTTACCCAATTGTACCATTTTATTATGAGTTTCCACAAAAATCCACTAGTTGCTACAAGCCCCAGCTGTCAAGGGCAAAGGAGAAAGGCACGTGAGCAGAGGAGTGGGCTGGCAAAAGCTGCGGCCTGAAGTTTTGTTCTGATCCTAAAACAAAGCCACACATGTTGAGTGCAGAACTGTGACAACTGCAGCTGCCAAAACTGTCTGCCAGAGCCCACCTGAGTGTCAGCAGGGGGTGGAGGCAATTGTTTAGAGATCCAAGCGGGGAACCACAACACACTGAAGTCGCAGTGTGTCACCCATACAGCCCCTCTACATGGCTCCTGTTGTGAATGGGTGCAGGGTGGGAGCCTGTGAGAGAATGCTTAGCTGTCAGACTGTTTGCAAGGCAACAAGATTCAGAACACTGCAGCTCTCAAAAGCGGAAGAAGGCTATACATGGAACAGCAGTGTGGACGTGCGTGCCTGCATAAGAGAGTGAGAACTCAGTCTACATCCTCGAATTAGCTGAAATTTGAAAAACCTAACCCAGTGCTTCCCAAGTATGGACCATTTTGCGCCCCAAGGGACGTCTTTGCTTATCATGAATGAGGAGATACTACTGGCATCTAATGGGTAGAAGCCAGGGACACTGCTAAACATCCTACAATGCATGGGACAGCCCCCCACAACAAAGAATATTGTATCCAACATGTCAGTGGTGCAAAAGTTGAGAAACCTTGCTCTAATCCAACTGCTTTTTACAGATCCTGCCCTGAGTGGCCGATCAGGCTAGAATCTCATTCTGCCACCTGTCTTGGCAGGGCACTGGGTATACACGGCTGTGTTTGAAAACTGCTTTGTTGTTTGAGTCTGTGATACAATCTGCATTTCATCAAGTAGAGATGAGTGCTTCATGGAAGAAGTCAGAATATATCTCTGTTGACTCAGAAAATTACAATAAATCCACAGAGCACTAAAAATGAAAATGAAAGTTTCTATAAAGTACAGTGTAATAGAAATGGATATTCTGTCAGGCTAGAACAAGGACTAGTACATATGTTACCTAAATGTTGTAATATGAGATATGATGACAGACAGTGACTCCCATTCTGTAAACAAGATCACATTAGCACTCACGGTGCTAGAGACTTGGGATAATATAAGGGTCACATGACTGATACTTATTGAGTATCTACTATGTGCTCGGCTTTAAATTGTCCCTTGGTAGTTGCCAAAGCATCCAGTCCAGAGCAAATATTAATTTAAAGGTGTATTCCACAAAGTGGGGTGCAGCTGTCCCATTTAACAGGTGAGTACCTTGGGAATCAGAGACATTAAAAACTTTCCCAAGCTCACAACTCCTAAGCGTTTGATTCAGGATACTAACCTGTGTAGATCTCATTGCAAAGTCTGCACAATTTCCCGTATATCCCCCACCCCCAAGCCACTCCAGCTTAAATTAGATCCCTCCCTCCAGAGGTTCAAAATATACTGGGGGAGTCACCCCACACATGAACAAGTCTAACACGAAATGTGTTCCCATAAGTACTGTAGCAAAGAAATAAAGTCCAACGGAGAAATAGAGGCCAAGAGGTCTGGAGGGGCCCCATAGAAGAGGTGGTATTGGAGCAGGGCCTTAAAGAGCATGTAAAGTTGTATTAAGCAGAGATGGGGAAGAGAACATTCCAGCAAGGCGGGCGGCACCCAGAAAGGCTCGGGGGTGGGGGAAAGGCAGCCAGGGAGAGCGAGAGCAATGGGGTGTGTGCTGACGGTAGCACACAGGATGGTAGGGGGGTTAAGGAAAACAGGGGCCCTAAAACAGTGGGTCGCTCATTTCTTGCTGGCTCTCCCCTCTTCATCAAGCAAGAACTCTGCATGTCCTTTCTGTATGCACATGAAGGTCACAGCACTGTGGATGCTCAGTAAATTCACCCATTCACGCATTAACACCCTGAACACCTCTTAGGTGCCAGCACTAATCTAGAAGATGGAAATGAAATGGTGAACAGGACCCTCAGGAAGCTATTTTCCATGAGGGAGGAGAGGGGTGGAAGCAAAGGAGCAATAGCTCTGTGTGGAGGTGAGGAGTGCGCTGATGAAAATCAGTGTGGGTGACGCTTCTGATACAGGTGTTCAGGAAAAGCATCTCTGATAAGGGGGCTTCTGAGCAGAGACCCGAAGGAAGTGAAAGAATAAACGGTGCAGGTGCCTCAGGAAAAAAGGAATGTCAGTGCAAGGAAGGGAAAGAGAGAGTGCCAGGGTCGGTGTAGGTGTGACTATAACCAGAGGCCAGGTAGCATTTCAGTCTCTCACAGGGAGCTTCTAGTTTAGTTGCCATAAAAGCCATTCTGATGAAGGAATCACACATTAAATGAGCATTTACCATGTGCCAGAAGCTGCACTGGTTGCTTTATACACGTGACCTTGTGGGAATACCATGAGAGGCAGGGGTCATAGTCCTCATTTTATACATGGGGAGGAAGGGAAACTAAGGCTCAGAAAGATTAGGTAACTGGCCCAACACCACAAAGCTGGCAAAGGCAGCGTCAGAACAGAGGCTCTGCTGGCCCATTCAGGAGCACCCAGCCACATGTGGCTTTCAAGAGCTTTGGATGTGGCCAGTCCAAGTAGAGATGCGCTATATGCATAAAAGACACACCCATGGGATTCCAAAGACTTAGTAGGAACAGCAGAATTTAAAATATCTTACTAATACTTTATATTGATTACATGTTGAAATATTATTTTAAATATATTGAATTGAAATATTAAAATGGATTTCACCTATTTTTTTCTTGGTTATTTTGATGTATCTTCTAGGAACTCTAAAATTACACGTAGGACTGGTTTTCTCCTTCTGTTGGGCAGTGGAGGCTCGGGTAGACCCTTGTGCCCCACGACACTGCTTGGGAAGGTCATTCATCCACATCCATCTCCACGTTTTTATCAACATTGCAGAATCCAACTTAACTCTGCCTTACAGCCCTTTGGTTGAGCCACTGGCCACTTGCCACCTGCCTCCAAAATCAACAAACAAACAATAAATGTACTACAAATAAGAACCGCCTTGCTCAAGGGCCGTATCTCCCAATCCCGACATCCTAGAGACAGTACTGAATATAATATCTACCACTGTGCATTTCAGAACGGCTGTTCTTTCAAAAGACTCACAAAGGGAATTTCCTGCCACTGGAGCTTAGAGCCCATGAAAGAGAGGCTGGTTCTATTCCGAGAGCTGCCCTTGACCTCCTGTGACCTTCGGTGAGTCACAGGCCGGCTGCTGCCTGTGCAGTTCTCTGGGTGTCCCGGAGCCGCTGACACTGGCTGTGGTGTGGGGAACACGTGGGGGCCCTCGGCTGAACTGTGCTATATATAAGCCTGCAGTGTTGTTAAGGGAATAGGGTTCATCCCACACACAGTGCATTCGCTAACTGTGGCCATTGTAAATTATTTACATCCGAGGCACACAGTCGGGAGAAAGAGATGAGAGAGAGTGACCTTCCAGCAGCTCGGAGCTTCCTGCATGGATCCTCATCCTCTGGAGCTTTCTGCATGGATTGCGGGACCAAGAACCACATCTGGACCAGAAGGTAGAAGGAAATGCCTCCTCCCTATTCCCTCCCCAGTGTCCCTGAGGAGCTGGGCTGATGAATGGATCTGAGAAGGTAACCCACAGCACCTGTCTCCTGAACCTGGGTCAACGGGATGATCTCATGTGGGCCTCAACTTCCAAAACTGAATCTCCAGATATGACTTCTCACTAGAGCTGGGAACCTACAAAGCTGAGTGGCCTTCAGCAGGTTAACTGACCCCTCTGTGCCTCAGTCTTGTCATTTGTAAAATGTGGGCAATAACAGGAGGACGCACACTTCTTAGAGTTTAGGTAAAGATTAAATTGGATTTTAAAATGTAACTATCTGTCTTGGTTTCAACTGAAGCCCAAAACTATAGGTATCATATTCCAAAGACAAGTGCATGATCATCATATAGGACTTACAAAAAAGGCAGCCAAAATTCACTTGGGATTCTTAACTTCTGACCCACATCACAGAATGAAAAGTAAAATATTGGGACTAGGAGTGGAGTTTGGACCCCAACAGTTCTGAGCTCCCCAACACCCTAATTTCCCCAGCAGGATGTGAGCAATATAAGGCCCTTATCTCCAGCTTCAATAAGAACCCTCAAGAAGCAAGTGAATGTCCCTGGAGCTTGGTAGGATATGGTGAGTTTGTGCCTAACTCATACCAGAGAAATCTCCAATGAGAATTCTAAAGAGAGAAATCTAAAGAGAGTCAGGTTGAAACCTGGCAGCAGAGCAGAGGCTGCAATTTGGGAAGTAACTACCTAATCCCCATAGAAAGTCAGGTGAGGTTGTCCCAGATCCCCACCCAGAGGGATGGGGATCTCAGCAAAAGGCAACTAGAATCATCCTGGCATTTACCAAAGGTCCAACGAATAAGCGGTAGACAGACAACTGAAAAGGATGCATTTTTCTACATCCAAAGAATCACAAGTTAGAGCTCCCAGAGAACAAGGGAAGCTCCAAAAATACCCCAAAGAAATTTTCTGAGTAAGAAAAGGTTAGCACCAAACGCCTGCCAAATCTACAGAGCACTGATGCTAGATCGCCAAAAAGTACTAGTCAAGGAAGTATCTTTCTGCTTCCTTACCTATACTTCCTTGCCAAACCTTGTGCCCTGAAGAAGTCAGAGATCAAGGTTAGCAACAGGGAAAAAATAAGGTAAATTCGTAACTTGGAGAATGAGGAGAATCTGGAGGAAGAGTAAAGTTTCCACTTTCAATAAAATATGATATATTTGTTACAATATACTGAACTGTACACATTAACTACTGAACAGACTGTGTACGGGGAATAGAGGTGAACAGAAAATATTTTTGAAAGTAACCTTAAAAAAATTATGGCCTTGCCTCAACTCTCGTCCTAATGTCATGGGAAAATTGAATTGATACAAGTTTAAACAGCGGAAGAAAAAAGTGTTTTGGGTTTTTTTTTTTTTAATCTTATCCCACAAATTCTGTTTAGCTAAAGTGAAGATTTTAGGTCTTAGAACACTTTGCCTCAGAGCCCAGCTCAGTGTAAAAGCCCAGTTATGTCCAATTACAATTTACTAATCAGGGAGTACAAGGAAAGAAAAAAATGTTAGAATTTCTAGTGTACTTTTTTATTACCTATTTGCAAGACTCAGCCCAAATACTAGGCAGTCACAAGTCACCAATGATGTTGAAACAGGGTGGGAGCCCTACAATCCGCTGGGTCCACCTTTCCTTCACGTCCAGGGTATTGTGATGCCTTGGTATTTGTGCCTAGTGACACGGAGTTTAGGATTGTATTATCTGATTTTAACTAAAATGAGCAAGTGGCTTAAAAAGATTCCTGCAAAGAAATTGTGAATTTACAATAATGAAAATAATTCAAAACAACACAAACAAGAAAATGACAGAGGACCGGTCACACAGCAATGCTAAATCAAAACAGTGATATTTAATTAGGTTTGTCAAGAATTGGTCAAAACAATTCAAGATGATCAAGAAGATTAATGAAAATATGATTCACATCTAGTATTATTAATGTCGACCCTTGCTCTAAGTGGATCTTAAGCACCAGAGAATTGAGATATTAACCAGGGAAGGTAATATATATAAATAATTTATATACATACATTCATAGGGATGTATATCATCAAAACTTTTCACCGATTATTACGTGTGTTTATTACAAAAATGTCTAGAAACCACCAGAATGAGTGCTCATTATATTTTGTAGAGTTTACATTATTTTTGGCCACATAATCAATATCTCTAGAAAAATCCCATGGGCTTCTCAAACTCAAAATATCCCAAACCAAATTCATCGTCACCCTCTCAAACGTCCCCTTGTCTCAGGATTCCCCATCCAAGTAAACCACACAATCCCCCCAAATCATGCCTGTGAGAAGCTAGGACTATTCCCAACTCCTTCCTCACCTTATTCAACCACTGCCACCACCATCCCCCCATGGTGTCCATTTACCTTGTTTTCGTATTCATCCACTTCTTTTGCCAATCTTAGGCTTTTCCTGTCTTCTCTATAAACCTCAGAGTGCACCTACATTTCTCCTCCTCCTTTCCCCATACACACTTTACCTGAGAAACATCTCCTTTCTATGCCTCTCCTCTCTCGACACCTGTCACTCCATTTGGAACATGACTAATATGCACTTAGACTATCACAAGCATCTTCCTACTGGTCTTCCTGCTTCCTGGATCTCTGCTACCTCCATCCTAAGCACTTGTTGCCAGAGTGAGCTTTCTACATACAGATATGACCATGGCACTCTCCTCATTTGACAAATCTAATCGTTCCCTATTGATTATTCTTACCCCTTAGTCTTGCATTCAACAATATGCTGGATCTTCTGGATCCTTTGCCTCCTTCCACTTACCCACATCCCACCGGCAATGGACCCTGTTCTCCAGACTCTCTCTCCAATTGCACTGACCGAACCCACTATAAACTTCCATGCCTCAGTGCCTTTGTTTATGCTGTTCCCTCTCCTTGCAATGTCCATCCCATGTCCTAACTTTATAGTCAGCTACTCTAGTCATGCTTTGTATATTTTATATTTTAAATGCATTAATAAGAGTGGATGAAAGACTATTGTGCACCTCCTACTTGCTAGATCCTATGCTACACTCTTTCTCACGCCCCAGAAAAATCCCATCAGATAAATAGCATCATTTCAATTTTGCAGATGATAAAACTGAGGCCCTTTTAAAAAAATCTAGCTATTTTTCCAATGTCACATTATGTAAAAATAGCAGAATTGAACTTCAACCTAAGCCAATTCTAACTAAGCTTTATGTCTCAGAGCTTTGATACACCAAGCTAAGAAACCACATCATCCCTAATTGTAGTTTTCTTCTTTAGATGATCATGAACTACCACAAATCAATTGTAAAGATGTTAATAAAGAGGATGGCTGATATGTCATCCTGAGACATGAAATTTCTGGAAATGTTGCATCTAGACAAGGCCATGGAAACCCGAATAAAAATTGAAATATGAAGAATACTTACTTTTGTGAATTTCTTTTGATCCTAAATATAATTTTTCCAATCAACAATATGAGCTTAAGTTATGTACAGCATCTTTTTCTTTATAAATATTTCATTCGGAGTGACACTTGGAATGTGAAGGTCTAAATTCAGGGAAACTGCCTTTAGAGATTTCTCCCTAGATAATCAGCAGTCTATGCAGGAGATCTTTCAAAAAAGGAAGTGAATTAAACATTTTGGACTGTTTATTCTGGGCCAGTTTGGTAAAATTAAATAAATATTTATTGCACACCTAATGTAATTGGCTCTAATGGTTCAGAGTGCAAGATGGACACAGAAACAGGTAATTTCAGTATAATGTAATAATAACAAGCAAAGACAGGGTATGTCCAGGGTTTGTGGATCATGAAGTCGCCAACTAGGGTCCCTAGCAATGCTTTCCGAAGTTGACATCCAGGTGAAGCTTCAGAAAACAGAGACGTTAGAGAGATAAAGAAAAGTAGGGCCTGCATTTTAGATCCAAGGAGAAGCATGTGAAAAGGAATGAAGAGGTGTGAAGTGAGTCTAAGATGTACAAACATTTCACAGTTACTGCAGCGGGAATTTTGAGGCAGGGAGTGGCAGGAGATGATGCAAGAGCTAAATGGGGTCACTTATTTTATAATCCTATCTTTACCCACCACTGCTAGTTTCTCAATGACAGAGATTCTTTCTTTCCCCTTCTATATATGTCCAGCATCTGGACCCAATCATTGGGTAGGTGCTAAACCAGTATTTACTGAATAAGTGAACTGCACAAATCAAGAGGATCAGCCCCACGGAATCCTAGGGAGCCACTGGAGTTTTTTAGACAGAGGAGTTCTGTGTGGGAGTTTCATTTTAGATGGGGATACTCTGACTGCAGGGGTAGCAGATAGATTTAAGGAGAGGCAAAGAAAAAAATTAAGAGGTTCTAGCTTACATACGATCTGAACAAGATATCTTCTGTTTGACAGTTGGAAAGAAAAAAATTGAAAGGCAAAATTAGGAAGATACAGTGACTGGGTGGGTGGAGTGAGGAAGGGAAGGTATCTATGAAGACTCCCAGGTCTGTTTGGTAACTAGATCAATGATGGTGCTATTAATGATGGTGCTATTCATGATAAAAGGGAGTGGATTTGGAATGTTCCCTCTTGAATCTGTTGAGTTTGAGGTGTCTGTTGCACATTCCAGTTAGGATTTCTAGCAGACTATAGAATCCTTGAGCCCAAATAAAAAGAGAGGACAGGACCAGACAGAGATTTTTTAATAGCTGTGGATCCATGGTGGTTAGAGCTCTGGGAGTGGATGAGACCATCCGGCGAACATGTGCGAGTTAAGAGCAACAGAAATGAATTGTGAAAATGCTCATTTTTAGGCAGCATGAAGAGGAATAGAATCTCATGAAGGAGAGTGAGAAGAGATAGGAAGGGCGGGGAGGAGAAGTATCAGAAAATAATGGCAACAAAGCCCAGGGAGCAGAGATGTTTAAGAAGAGAAGCGCCTCAAGTTTCAAAAGCTTTGGAACGGTACCACAAGATCAAGACTCAAAATGCCTATTAGACTTGAGATTACAAAGGAAGTTAACAGTTTTCTAAAGCTTGACGGGAACTGAGGATTCATTGAAAAAGCTTAAGGCATGAATGGGATGTGAGTAGATGTAGACATAGTATAGAACACTTGGCTAAGAAGGAAAGTGCAGAAGAGCCATGGCCAATGCCTCGCCTTTCTTCCTACTAGAGAGGGAAGCAAACATTCAATAAAGGATTTTTTTTCTTAATTGAAAGACTTTAGTATATTTAATTCTGGGACAGACCCAGAAATTAAAAAGAAAATTAAAATATGGGAAAGAAAGAAAAGTGGTAGTCATTGAAAGAGCAGAATGGAATCTGGGAATATGGTAGAATGTCAAACTCTGAAACTCTTTCTTAATCAAAACGTTATAAGAAAGTGCCCATGGTTTTAGGGAGCTGAGGGCTGATAGAGAAGATAAATATATAATACCCAAATGGCAAAACAATGGATTCAGTTTTATCAGAGACCTGAACAAAGAATTGTTGGGGCAGAGGAGGAAAGAAATAACTCAAACAGAGCCAGTTCAGGAAGACTTTTCAGGGGAGCTGAGATTTGACTTGGGAACTAAATGATTCAAGTGAATATTTGTCAGCTGAAGAGGAAAAAAATTAAAGAAAGCATTCCAGGTCATGAGACTAGTGTGAACAAAAACGTGGAATCCTAAAAACCCACCTACTATGTGCAAATCACTAAACTAGAAAATGCAGGGGACACAGAGATGAGTAAAAGTTTTTTCTCCCCACAGAGGCATCCTGAAGAGCGTGGAGGCAGAAAGGAATGCCAAAGATGGGAAATGGCACAACACAGGTGCTAAAAATATAATTGCTCAGTAAATAAACAGAGTATCTGGTGAGTTAATGGCTCTGAATTCTTCCCTGCAGTTAATATATTATTAATATTCAGTGGAGCAAATAAATAAAACACTTCAGTATTTTATTTGAATCTAAATTCCAGCATTTACTCATTAAAAGCTCTGACCCTGGCCTTATGTTTCCATCAGGTCACTAATGAAATCAGCTGAAAGGTTCCTGGTGGGTCCGTTTGGATAGACACTCCCTGGGATCTGCCAGTTTTTGTGCAATGGCCTCATCCTTTCATACAGTGCCTTTTAAATAATGAACTGAAAGGCCAGCTAGTACCACTGCTTGTCCATGACAATCATAGAATCCAAGGAAGAATGCAGGGGACACATTTGAGTGTTTTATTAATAGCAGGTGCTGGATGTCCCTGAGTCAGCAACCACAGATTCAAAGAATGTGATCAGTGTGGAGACTGAGTGCTCTGCCTCTTCCCACTCTCTCGGGCTCTCCTCACACCATCCTTGCTTTCCAGTAAAACCTCACGCTGCAAAGGGTTTGAGCTCCCATTTGATCTCAGAGCCACTTTTAACATACACAAGGCAGGGATTTACATCTCCTGTTCCAGAGAAGAAAACATTAACAGTCAGGGAGGTAACGCCAGTAAATTATTTTAATAAAACATGCATAATTCATGTAGTCCTCAAAACAAGCATCTGAGGAAGGTCTGATTAATATTCCTATTTAATAGGTGAGAAAGCAGAAGCCAGAAAGTTTCAGAAATTTGCTCACAATCTCACAGCTAGTGTGACGGAGCAGGAGGATCTGAATCTATGCCGTCGAGTTTCAGAACTTTCCAATCTACCAGCCAGTGATACATCAACCACATTCCTCTGGGGTGAGAAGTAGACTTGGACTTAAACACTTACCATTGTCCCCAGCTGGGCTTTCAGTATCATACATTCCACACATTAGCTAAGAATAATTTATCTCCCACACATCCCGGGTCCAATGATGAGGGAAGTGAACATATTAAAGAGAGTGCCAATTTTTTCTGCCTTTTCTAAAGGTCTAGGAACACTGAAAGGCACTCGGAGTGCTCACCATTTTCTTTCTCTGACTTTAGCTAAACCAGTCCTATTTCATTTCCTTGTTAAAATTGGTTCTTATCTCCTCATTCCTCAGGATAAAGTCAAAATTCCTTAACAAGGCATTTAACTTCCACCCTGTCTACTTTCCAGACACATCCTGCCACCTTCCACTCCCCCTACGCTCTTCCCTTCAGCACACTGAACATCTTACAGTTACTGGGAGGTTTTGCTAATTCTCTGAAATGCCACCACATCTTCAGGAAAAGAGCAGATTCTTACTCTCCCTGGAAAATTCATCTCCAGTGTCTTGGAGTCCTTTGTGGAGAGGCATGAACAATGGGAGGAGTGAACACTCCCAATATTTGGCACCTTGCTAAAACTTGATGCCTCTGTTTGTGTGTCTATCTCATTCCCTGGTGACCATTCGGTTTCCGACACTGAATGATGAGCATCCTAGAGGCAGGGCCCAGGTTCTAGCTCATCCCTAAAGCCTAAATCCTTAGGTTTAACATGAAAACTGGAATACAATAAATGTGATAAACTTTTCTCATTTGCCTCTTAAGGGTTCCTTCCCCCTTCTTACATCAATTTGTATTTGGAATTCTATTTCTTTTTCCATTTTCAGTTCTTGTAATGCGAGGCAAAGTTTCGGGATCAGTCCATGACTTGACTTGGGAGAAGTAAAGTGTAAAAAAACTCTGGGACTGAGAAAGCCAGGCTTTGCTACTACTAGCCTTGAAGTTGAAAGGAGGTGAGGCTGGAGTGTCGGCAGCCAACAGAATCCTATGAAGAGGGCCTGGGAAAGGCAGGATTTAGACCTGTTCTAAGATGATGACACTAGAGGAACTCTAGAGCAGCCTGCCCAGCTCTGCTCAGGAGTGTTAGTGACATAAGCCAATCCCATTGATTTGCTATTTTGGTTCTTGTTTTTCTTACCTTAAAACAATGTGAGTTTGGTTGTTCATTGCTAGCAACATACAAAGCAGAAATAAACAACAGCAATTTCTCAACACACAGCTGCATCCATATATAGCATTTGCTAGAGTCTAGTGTTATTTAATTTCTCCTTCCCATGGTTCTGGTTTTGGGCGTTCCTGCTGCTGAAGTGTTTCTTGGTAAACACGGTGCATGACCAAATCTGTCTTCTTCCACTACCACTATCTCTTTCCAGAACTCTCTAAACCCCCACAGATTCCAGAGCTGTCATTTTGCTCAAAATCTACAGTCTTATTATTGTGAGGATCAACCAAAGATACAAAAATACAAAGAGTTCACCATTTCCCTCTCCTTGACACTATCTCAGGTTTCACAAAGAGTAGTTCACAGACCACCTAGGTCAAAATCATTAAGGATGCTGAATAAATAAATGTTCGACCTCTTGTAGATGTCACCAGACCTACTGAATCACAATCTCTAGTCAGAAGGGTATAAGCATCTGCATTTCTAGTAAATGCTCCAGGTGTATGTTACATATCCTCAAGTGTAAGACCCTCTGTCCTAGCTGGGGAGAGAGATGGGCAGGTTAAACTGAGGCCAGTGCTTCACTCTAAGAAATGACTTACTCTTGTTGGAGTATCAGGTCTCATGATGAGCTAGAACCAGGGTCCTTCTGTTGCTCTTCAAATCTTGAATAAAAAAGCATTTCACTGTCTAATTTCTAAGGGTCCCACCAGCCCCATCTGTGTGATTTTGAGAAAGCTACGTCACTGCTCTGAGTATCTGCTTCCCCGTCTCTGCTTCTGGATTCAGGAACTTGGATTTAATAACTCTAGCCACCATTTTTGAGTCCTTGATATACTAATAATAGTTTACTAATGACAAAAATGTAATTTATGGACATAGCATAGATGGGAGCTGGGTCAAGAACTTTACAAACATTATTTCACTTGATCTCCACAACAACATATGGGGTAGTTGTGGATTTCTTTAGTGGCCCCAAATTGTCACCCCTCCCTATAATCAGACACATTGTCATGTAGTTGTAGAGCCTTTCTACTAAAACCGTGGTGATTATCCCCCTTTCCTTGAATTTGGGCTCATCCTATGACTCCCTTTGGTCATCAGAATAAGGCAGAAGTGATGGTGTGCCAGTTCTGAGCCTATATGCAAGGGGTCGTGTGGGTTTCCACTTACCCTCTGTGCTTCTGCTACTGCCACAGGGCATGCCTGATGCTTCAGGAGGATGAAAGACACAGGGAGCAGACTGTCCAGCTAACATGCCTCAGCTAAGCCAAGCTGGGAGTAGACTCTCTTACTGAACTGCATAAGCAGGAGTAGCCCAGATCAGTGGGCTTGGGTTAGATCAGCTGGCTTCTAGCTGACCCACTGATGCTTAGGTGCCAGTTCATTAAGCCACTGAATTGGGGTCGAGTGGGGGGACTGGTTGTTACACAGCAAGTTTGTGGTACTAGCTAACAGATGCACTAGGTAATATTATTATTCCCATTTTATAGATATGGAAACTGAGGGTGAGTGAAGTTAAATAACTTTCCCCATGTCACATTATGGACAGTAAGAGCCAAAGTTGAGATTTGATGCTAGTTCGACCCAAAATCTAGGCTCTTAACTCAGACTATACTGTTGGCTACTGGGCAGAGACCCCTGGTCCCCAAGTCTAATGCCTTTAAGCTAATGTGGCATGAGAGTCCCAAGCAGCCTCTGCTTTTAAAATGTGTTTCTCCTTCCAGATCTCATCAGAAATTCTGGACATGAGGTCCTAGAATCTGTACTCTTAAAACACTCTGGGATTATTTTATTGCATTAGTGGGAATGATTGGCCCATATTTGGAGTAGGGGAGAAGGGCTCATCCTAAAGGAGATGGCACTGAGTATTCAGTGAGGTTCTCTTCAACTCATAGGCTGTGAATGTGCAGTCCAACCTAATCCATCTATGCATAAGAAAGGAAGCTTGCAGGTTTTAAGCCAGAAAGGAATAAGGTGTTTCATTGGGAGCCCGAGGAAAGAAAAAAAAAATTGCATCTTTTGGATGAAAGGACCCTTAATCTTCAAAACACAAACCATTTTCCATACCAAAGCCCCTTCAAGCCTAGGAAGTCTGCTGAGGCCTCAAGTCAGGCAAACAGCTTGTGTTTTGCAGATTAAGGGGCCTTTGACCCAAAGGATCCATTTTTGTGAAACTCCAAAGAAAACGTCTGGTCTATTTCTAGCCCACACACTCCCTGACAGAGGCAGCTCTAAATGCAGTCAGAGAAGAAGGCGGCTTCCCTGCTGGGACGGGGGCCTAGCACACAGTAGGTAGGTAGATGAATGGAAGGGTTCCTGAAAGAGATCCTTTGCCCCAAAATATCATACCTATTTCCTTGCCAGGATGCCCCAAATGTTCATTATAAACACAACTTTGAAACACGGAAAGTTCCTGCTCAAGGAAGAAGGTTAATAACACCAGGCAGCAGGAGCAGGCGTATTTCTAGCACCTTGGAACGGAAGGGGCACATGACCTCATCCGATTCCCACAACACTGTGTGGCCGGCACAATGGGAAAACCGAGTGGTCACTTCATCGGCAGGAAACTGAGTTCCAGAGAGTTGAGGTAATGTGCCTAAAATTACCCAAACGTGCTCTCATGCTCCTCCCTAAATCTGACCCCAGGCCCAGGCCATCAGCAAGGTCAAGATAAAGTCTGAAGCAGGCTTATTTGTGGAGGATAAACCAGAACACGCTGTGGGGTTTGGCTGACACTGGACTGAGCTAAGTGAGTGTGCCCAGATTCCTGCTACCAAGGTAGAGATAAGACTTGGGGCAACCGACATCCCCTACATCTCTGCATCTTTGTCTCTGCACCTATACAACCAGGTGCTGTAGCAATTTAACCTTGTCTCAGACTATGATTTTGTACTGGTGAAATAAAGAGGAAACTTATACATTATGAAAGAGAGAGAGACAGAAACATGCTCGATCTTGGCTCTCCTTGGATAAGGGGACATTGTGCCAGACAAGAGAGTTCGAGTCTGAAGAAGTGAATGGATTTGATTTGTCTAAGCCTTAGGAAAGCAAATATTACTGAAATGTTGGCTGACCGCCACTGACTTCCAAACAGAAAACGGCTTCCAGATATACTGTGGGTGCTCGGCAGGGTCTGTTAGAGTGACTGATGGGGCGGCCGTGAGCTGCAGGAGAGCAGGGAGAAAGATTATAATAGTCTCCTGACTGAGACCAACAGAGAGAGCCAACCCAGGAGGGGGAGAGAAGGCACCAGCTGAGCCTCCCCCAAAAGGCTCTGATAATTTACACAAAAGCCAGAAGTGCCTTTGGAAATGGTTAACCTGAGGCTGCTCAAGCCAAGTTATGACGTGAGATGCAAAGAGAGTCGGTCAGTGCAAAAAGCACAGTGCAAAGAGGCCTGGGCTCAAGTCCTGACTCAGTTTCTAATTTATTATGTCATCCAAGTCAAGGCTCATCCCATTCAAGACCTCAGTTTGTCTACATAGGAAACATTTGGAGGTTTTAAATGATCTCTAAGGGCCCTTCTAACCCAGGCATTCTATGACATACTATGATTTCATTCAACAGGTACTTCTCGGACACCAGTCATGTGCCAGGCAATATGCTAGGGGCTGAGGTAACTGACTCCAGTAAAGCTAAAATATGCTTCCTATGAGATTATCAAAACTCTCCTAAGGTGAGCAATGGCCCAAAGGTACCATCCAATCAAGAGTTCCATCTTCAGCCAGTAGAGAATCATAACATTCCATGGTTTGATGCTCACCTTATTCCTGATGATCCATAGGGAAGGGAAAAGGCTTTTCTTAAGAACCACCAAGATTTAATGCAGTTAGGAAATTCTTCTTTGAGGTTTCACCTTGCTTCCTCACCAGGGAGGGATTTTTTGCTAAGGCTGACATATGGATAGAAGTCTCTTGGTTTGCACAGTTATTATGTTTTATTGGCATCACCACATATATGTCAGGTATAGATTGGGAAAAAAAAAACCATCAGAAATGTCAGGGTGATATTTCCTCCTAGTGCTCTGGAATATTTTTTTAGGTTACATGGTCCTTAAGAGAATCAAATACAGCTGGTTTATTTTATGAAAATGGAAACCACGGCTTGCCCAAGGAACCGCAGCTAGTTAATGTCAGAAAACCAGGAGTATAGACCACATCTCCATGCCCCCTCCTGGATACTGTTTTTACTACTCCAATCATCCTCTCCTGTTCCTACAGACATTGATTTTTGGTTTTTCTTTCTTTTAGCATAAGAACCATTTCCAGTGAAGTCAACTTCCCAAATTCAGCTTCTTGTTACTCTGTGAGCAATCACACTGTAATGTGTGTGAAGGATGGAGATACATTTGGGCCTTTGGGGAACACACTGCAGAGGTGAGGGAGAGGGTGGGCCGTGAGGGTGGGAGCGAAACTCAGAAGAGAGAGCATGTGCCGGGGAGCAGAGGGAACAGGAACGCTGCAGTCAAATGCAGAGATGGAAACAAAGCAGTTGTATTGATTTGAAAAGGCAGCTCACTGAGCTGACGCTGCCAGCCGGGCTCTTCCTGTTCTGCTCTCAGCAGGTCTGCAAAGGCACACACCCACCCTCGAAGGTTCAGAACCATCTACTCTGTATTCAGGGGGTGAATTGCGGGGAATGGGGACCAGATGGGATGCGTTCACTTGACAGGATGAGAGGGAGAAAAGAGAAGGGCAGAGAAAGATAGAATATGAGAATGAAACAGGATGGATGCCGCTAGATGAATATAGAATGAAAGAAACCAGGTGAAAGGGTATGGAGGGACAGGTGTCTGATTCTATGGAAATGGATGGGGCAGCCTTCTTTTTGAAAGGAGAATTAATGCGATCCAGGGAGAAGGGTCCAACCTCTTTTCCATTGTGATGTCTCCCTCCCTAAGAAGATTTCATCTTCTCTCATCTGACTGGACCAGCCTCCCGATTCAGCTCCTGAACTCGATCCTTCCCGTTGTAAAGCTTTGCAGGAAATAGATGCTCAATAAATGTTTGATGAGCAAATAAACAGCCTCTAACATTGATTTTATCTTGTCAGTGATGACGGATTTTTAGTGCATCATCACTTCTACAGGGAATGCAAACTCAAAGCCCATGGAATCTGGGCAGTAAACATAAAGGAATGAGGCAGCCAGGTGTAGTTTAAAGAGGGAGTGTGTCAACAACTGGCAGGCACAGGCTCCAGTCCAGAAGGAGGGAAGATTGCTTCCATGTAGGAATGGGATGTCTAGGCTGCCACTTGGTTTCTCAGGAGAAGCCAGGAGGAAATCCAGATACGCATATGGAATCTTTCCATTTGTAAGCATTGACCAATGATCTCTCCCCTACCCCTGCCCTGTGAGGGTCAAATACAACACATCCATGTGTTGACAGGTGCATCTGTTTGTGGCTACAGCTTTATAGGATCAAGTCCAAACATCTTAATTAAAAGCCCAAGCCTCTCCCTTAACTAGATCTAACCTAATTCCCTAGTTTTGCTTCTGCTTTCTATCCAAAACTGATCTTGTGACTACAGCCAGTCCCATTTTGACATGTTGGGAGACTTGCCACTCTCTTTACAGATGCAAAGCATTTTCTCTGCCTGTTTCTGCATCTTGGACTCTTAGTTCAAGTCCCACCTAATCCCTGCCTCTTCCAGCAAGTTTTTCCTGACTGCATGAACCCCTTCTCAAACCCTATATAATTGTCCTTTGCCCTTGAAAACATATGCTGCCATTCCATGGTGACTTAACAGAGTCCTACAGTGGAAAGTGTTTGGCTGGGAACCTATTCCTGGCTCTCCCCCACCTTGTTGTGTAGCCTTGTGCAAGTTACCTCCTCTCTCCGAAACTCAACTTGCATTAATTTTAAATTAAAGATATTGGTTTAAGTGAGAAGTTGTTAAAGTGGGCTCAGAGGTGACCATAACATAACATAACACAGAAAGGGGTGTCAGGGCACAGGGGAGGCTCCCCAGACCAATGCTGCTGCTGCCTTGAGAAATAGCAACCTCTAAGGCTCTGGCTAGCTTCTGGCATTCAGATTATGAGTACTTGTTCTTTCTTTCTGCAACTAGACTTGGCTCTTCTTGAATTCAGCTAAGCTTCACTGGCCATTTATTATGTGTCAGGCAGTATACTAAATACTTTTCCTATATTTTTCTATCTCTTGCCTACTCTTACTTATCCCCTAACAGTGTGCTGGCTACACAGTGAAAGATGCAGGGACAACACCAACTGGGCAGTGGTCGCCCCTTCATGGCCACTCCCTGGGCACTTTGTCTTGGGAGTCACTTCCAGTTTCTTGGGTTCAATGTCCTCTTCATAAACAGAAAAGATAGCATTAGATGGAATCTTTCAACTCAAAAGCAGGTGGAGGGGGAAGGAAGAAGGAAAGAAGGAAGGTAGAGAAGAAGAGAGAAAAAAATATGGAAGAGATTGGAAGAAAGAAGAAGTAAGAGAAAAAAGGAAAAATGAGACACTAATGAAATGGGAAAAGAAAGAAACTTTAGCTTTTCTTTCTAACTGGACAGCAGTTCCCAATAATCTTATTTTCCCCTAGACCAAGAGTAGAAGATGTTTTCTGTAAAGGTCCAGGTGGTAAATATTTTTAGACTATATGGGCCACATTGTCTCTATCTCAATTACTCAACTCTATCATTATAGCAAGAAAGCAGCCATAGACAGTCAGTAAATAAATGAGCATGTCTGTGTTCCAACAACACTTGATTGCCAAAAATAGGGAGAGGGCCTGGTTTGGCCTATGGACCATAGTTTGCTGACTCCTGAGCCGGACGTTAATTTGCTTTCCTCCCACCCCATAGAACTCACAAGTACTTCATGTTATGTTTCATATGTTTATTTGGTTACTTATCATTAGCATTCTTGACTAAAATGTCATCACCAAGAGGGCAGAAACTTCATCAGTTTGGGTCAACCCTGTATCACCAGTTTCTAGAACAATGCTTAGCACATAATTTGAGCTCAATATATACCTTTGAAATAAATGCATGCATGCATGAATGAATGAATGCCATCAGATATCCCCTAGCAAGTGCCAGGCACTGAACTTTGTTGTCTTTTTAACTTTCTACAAGAGTTATTTTTCTGTTTTACAGTTGAGGAAACAAGCTCAGAGAGGTTAAGTGACTCACCCATAGTCACATAGCTCACTCATTAGCTAAAAAGAAAGGATTCAGATCTAAGGCTGTGCCACTAAATGATCAAAATGTAACTTGCTCTGCAACATCTTCCTTCAGGGTCACATCCTACCTGGCTCCAGAATCCTGGGTGGTATTTGGTTCCCCAGTGAGTTCTTGCGAATAGTCTTATTTCACTTTTAAGCTACACTCATGAGCTTACATGGACATGGTTTCTCTACCCAGCTACTCACACACTCATTCCTTCTCCCTCCCCCTCCCCAAGTGCCCCTGTGTTCCAGAAAGAATTCCCCTTCCCAAGCCACTATCTCAGGAACAACCCCAGCTTCCATCCAGAAGAGGACCTATGAGCTGCTCTTGCTCTCCAGAGACAAAATCATTTTACTTATTTATTTAGAATTCATACCCCACCTGCCCCCAAGACACAGTTAAAGTGATATTACGAAGTTAAATAAGGTATAAATCAGGACAATTAAAAATGAAAATGGAACAAAGAACGGTTAAAATGAGTGAAGGAAAAGATGTTACCAGGCACCTGGGATGAGCTAATTGATCTGGATTTAGTTCTGAGGTTCCTGGCAGCTGAAGTAAAGTAAAGTTAATTGGTCCCCAAGGGGCTAAAATCCATGAGTAGGGTCTCATTAGCATCATATTCCAACCACAGAAGGAAAAGAGGCTGAACCGAGAGGTGTGACAGCATGTCCCACCCCCAGGGTGCCGGGGCAGATCCAGGAACCATCCCCCATCCAAGAACCTTTTCTTCCCCAATCCAGCAAGTCTTCAGCACATCACAACAGCAGACAGAAAGGACAAGATTTGGAAACAGCCACATTTCAGAGGCCTCAGAAGTGGTGGGACTTGAGTTACTGATAACTCTCCAAACCTCATTTTCTGATGTGTGAAATGAGACACTAACTCTTGTTTACTTCACTGAGTTGTTGGGAGAAGTGAAATAATAAATGTGAAATGCCCAACCTATGATGGAGACAGAGCAAACTCATGATTTGTGTTCATTCCTCTTAAACAATTGTCAAAAGGCAAATCCTCATGAGACATAACTTTTTAAATTCACATCCGTCCTTGTCGGACAAAGGAGGGGTGAGCAGGTCTAAAGCGCATTGAAGGAAAAGCGATGAAAGAGAGAAAAGGCGACCGTGGGAGGATGAGGCTCTGGAAACAGATTTCCAGCACTGGGTATTTTAGAGGCTGCAATCCCTGCCTCCCTTCTAGATGTCAGGATAGCTGAGCATCGCAAGATCACCCTTTTCCCTTCGTCCTTCCATAACTCAGTCTAGGCTCATGTCTTCCAATTCATCGTTCAATCAAGTCTGGATCTCCGAGTATGTGGAAACCCCTGAAAGAGTCTTAGAGGTAAGGAACGCAAAACTTGGGAGGACACAGTAGATTCCCCCATTCAGCTTTTCACAGAATGAGGGCTGCCTACACTGCAGACATGGCTTTAAATGAAGATCTGATTTTTCATAAAGTAACTCTAACTCACATACTCTCGTAGTGAAAAGAAACATCGCTTTTCAATTCCCTCTCTCAACCCTGATTATATCAAGGAGAAAGACTAATTTTGGTGCTATTATGTCCTTAGCTTCTAGCATTTACAAATACAGACAGTCCCTCACTTACAATGGCTGTACTTAAGGAGAGTTTAGGATGGTATGAAAGGGATACGCATTTAGCAGAAAGTAGCAGGATACTCTCCGGCAATGCTGGGCAGCGGCCACCAGCTGCATCTCCCAGTCGGCCACACCATCACGGGAATAAACAACTGATACCCCACAGTGTACTGTATTGCCAGACGATTTTGCCCAGCTGTAGGCTAATGTACGTGTTCTGAGAATGTTTAAGGTAGGCTAGGCTGAACTGTGATGTTTGGTAGATTAGGTGTATTAAATGCATTTTTGACTTGTGATGGCTTTATCTATATTACTTTTTAACACAAAGAGGGCAGGTTTGAAAATCGGAAACTTGAGTAGGCAAGAATATAGCTGAGTATGTAAGCTGGACTATAAACTAGCATTATCATTGTACTGTTTTTGTTCATTGTATTTGTTCATGCAGTTACTATTTATTAAGTGCAAATAACATTTTTTTAAAAAATTGTGGCAGTGATAGGAAATGTCCCATGGAAATGTGTGCATTTGTATAAGAAGTAGATCAATGCAAAGAAAAATATTAGGTTGTACAAATGTAACAAAAAGACAGCAGAAATTGTTAAGGTGGTAACTGAAAGAGTGACATTTCAGAAACATTGATCTAATCCCATTCCTTTGTTTCATGGACAAAGAAACAGAAACAAAGAGAAGGGAATGGCATATACAAAGTCTCACATAAGAACAAGGGCTTTGGAGTCAGATAAGCCTCAATTTGAACCCCAAATCTGCCAATTACCTCAAGACTCTTGTATCAGCTGCCAAAACCTCCATTTATGTATCCACAAAATGGGAACCTTACATGCATTTGTGTCATGGCCTGGAGCTAGACCCAAGGTTAGTATATCTAGCACCTGGAAGACCTCTAGACATGAGACCAGTAAGACTCTTCCTGTGGACGACAGGTGACTTGTGAGCAAAATTGACTCAATGGTATTTGTGATGACCAGATAGTACATTCGTTCCTGTTCCTAATACATAGCTACTATTATAACGCTGCCCCAAACTGCCCCTACCTACACTTGTGCTGGAAAATCCATGCACAACATCAAGTAAGCAATATGCTAGGGAGGTTAAGTACAGGCTCTGCAACCGAGACATCCCCCAGTTCAAATCTTAGGTTTGCTATTAACTATTCAACCTTGGAAGGTTGCTTTATTTCTCTTTGCCTCAGTTTACATATCTACAAAACAGAGATTCATATAATACATTGGGCTGATGCCTGGATCAAATCAAGCAACACATGTGAAGCAGTTAGCAGGGTGCTTGGAACATAGCAAGCACCCACTAAATGTTTCCATTATTATTAGGACACAGTGTCGAGCTGAATTTCCTCCAGGTCATTCAGCACAATGATACTTTGGCTGTTGTGCTGTGTCCAAGATGTGACCCACCAGGTGTGACGGGAGAAGGACCCACAGCTGTATAAAGTGCAGATGCAAACAGATTGCTCCGCACTGCCTCCGGGGAGCGGGATATGGAGTCAGCGAAGGGTGAATTTTAGAAGAACATCCGATTAAAAACACATCAGTAAGAGAAAGCTGGCTATATGGGTCACGTTCTTCAAGTCATAAACCTTGAACTTAACAACTGCTCCATTCCCCGCCTGGCACCATGCAGCATTTCTCCCCCCACTCACCAATCGGATTTACCACTTTCACTGCATTTACATTTAACTTAGTGGATCTCGTTTCTTCTATTTATTCCTCCCGCACGGCACCAGAACCTTGTTTGAAAGCCACTCCTGCACCTCCAAGGAGTTCTTAAACCTGGAAGTGCATCTTTCTGCATTTAATGTCTGCTTCCTCATTCTTTATCTCCATCTCTGTAGGGTGCTTCCTAATCGGGTCAGTGAATCATTCCTCCCTCACTCAGTGCCTGAGAAGTAAGTGATCCTCGGCAGATACTGAAGTCTGAGATGCTCTTATCTGGCTGAGGCTGTGCTATACAGAGGGATTAGAATGTCCCTCTCTAACCTCAACTTCATGGCTGCCCTCAAACCACCTGCTTCCCAGAGGTAATTATTCTTTCTCCACAGTCTGTGATGGTTCAGATCTCCTTGTGTTCGCACGTGTTGTTCCCACAGCCTGAAATGCTCTTCCCTGACGTGCCCTCCCAATCAAGTCTTACTAGACCTAAGGGACCCAGCTTACACGTTTTTCCTTTCTCTGCCCATCCCCAATCACAACCATGCTAGTTGCTCTTTTCCCTGGAGCCCCTAGAGCATGTTGGGGGGATGGTAAAAACAGAGAACAGCTGGGGGAAAGGGGCTGCAGTCAGAGGACTTCAGTTCGTTTTCCACTCTGCTGTGATTCTTCGTGTTTCCTTGAGTAACGTGTTTTATGTCCTTTAATTTGTTTCCTGATGAACAAAATTTGGATAAAAACTGTATGCTACCTCCTTCAGAGAGTGGCAAGGAGAATTATTTGAGATAGTGCATATGAGATGTTTTAGTGCAATGCCTTGCACATAATAAATGCTCAATACATATAAATTATTATTTGGCAATATATATAAAAATACGTATATATATTCTAGCACTCTCATAATCCATTTGCTTAATATTAACCTTTCTGCTGAACTATAAGCTTCTTAAAAGTAAAGGTCATGCTCTCTTGCTCTCGTTTATGTTACCAGCATTTAACACACAGTGGGTACACAACTTATATTTATTAACTAATTAAACTTCTCTGGAGCAGAAACACATCTACTTCCTCATTTTAACTGCAGTCTCTAGTACAAAGAGCAGCCTATCCTCACAAGCTCATTGAATGAACAGATGAACGTGTGGGTGGGTGGATGGATTTCCAAAGTGCTCTAGTTAAAATGCTTACCCAGTACCCAGTCAGATTACCCATGCTACATCCTTCGCTCATGCCTGATGTCTTTTTAACTCAGCCCCTGCAGTGGCTTACCAAGATCTCCGAAGCACATGAAAAAATAGAGCTTCAGACTTCCTGCCCCACTCCCTACATGATCAGCTCCCTCTCATAAATTTAATGTTCCAGCACTTACTTCTTCCCTGCATGAAAATAAATAAAAGACGTTGACAAACTTCTGAAAAACAACAAGAATCCGTGCAACATCTTGAATGCAGGTAGTATCCAGATGGCAGCCTAATATCTGGCAACACATAGAATCCTGAGAGCCACAAACACCCACACCCCTGTCTCATCGAATATTCACACACACATCGATGGCACCACGTCATGCAGAAACCCTTCCCAGACTGACCCTGTCTTCAGTACACTTGATAACAATTCCAGACCCTGAACAACGTCATTCTAACAACGTAAGCTCTCTGAATTCCATTTTCAACTTTAGTTTCATCTTTTCATCTATTCTCTTACAATAAGAAGGTCTTCATCATGGTAGTGAATTTCTGGGGAGAATGGAAATTACTATTTCTGGGTGTCACTATAGAAAAGAATGCCCCATCAGCTGTAATAGTTTCAGTATCCCCCATCTCAAAAGAAATGAATGATGTTATGAATTTCTCAAAGAACATTCTAGAAAGAGAAAAGGAAGTGGCTCCAAATCTTTTCTACAGGCAAGTTCACCTCTTTGGCCACCTATCTTACTGCTTTCATAACAATATCCTATTCATCCTTTAAGCTTCCTTATCATGGAGGCTTTTTCATCTTCTCTATCCTATGCACATTAGCTTTCTCTAAAGTCTAACTGACTGCTCTGCATTTGGTTTTACACAAGGGGGTTAAGTGACTGTTCCAAGTTTAACTCGTCTAATAAATGGCAAAGCCGAAACCTGCATACACATCTTCTGACACAAGCCAACCTGGACTCCCTGCTCAACCGTTTCTGATACGTAAGCATTGACAAGAGTTAACATCCACTGAGCACTCACTATGTGTCAAGCACTGCCCTCAGATCTTTAAACTCATGTAATCTACACAACTCTATGGGTTTTGTTTTTTTTTTAAATCACACTCACTATACAGACAGGGTAAGTGAGGCACTACATTATTAAGTAACCTGCTTAAGGTTGTAGAGGTAGTAAGAGTTGGAGCCTGAATTCACACCCAGGCAGGCTAGTTCCGGAACCTGAGCTCATAACCATTAAAGTACTCAATTCTGAACCCTTGACTATAAACTTTGCATCAGACTGAAATGCATTTATAAAGTGTGTGTTTTACCATATCAAATAGGCCTAAATGTATAAAAAGTACTCAATACATTTTTGATTGCCTGGAGATTCACTTACCTATCAAATATTTAATGACGACCTACTATGGGCAAGATGTTACCAAGGCATTACAGGAGATGATGAAATGTAAAGATATGATAATAGTATTCTGGAGTCAGATGTGGAGTGAGAAGCAAACTTATTCTGTGTGACTTATAGCATCAACGTCAACATTTTGGACTCCATGGTTAAGTCAAATTTGTAAAAACAGTGTTTTGGACCAACATGAAATTATTAGCATTTTCTTGTTCTAGGAAAGGGCATTTAACAAAACACAAATTGCAATTGCCATTGCTAGCATTTTGTAAGTGAAAGTACATTTTAACCAGCAACATGAAATAGAGAGGGCATAATTCCAAAGGAAAAAAAAAATGGTTGCCCTTCAAATTTTGACACCAAATTTTAGACCAGCATTTAAGAGCCATCAACTTGCAAGAGTTGACCAAAAAGGAATCGCACAGAGAGGCACATACCTGGTGGGGAAAAAAAATCAGGCAGAGATTGCAGCAATAGAAAGAGACAGAATTGAGAGGGTGCAGGCATTGGCATTCACGAAGTGAGAAAAAGAATAAAAATTCCCAAAGACATTTCAGACCACAGAGCTTACGATTCTATGGCTCTCCCTTCAAGGAACTTAAAATACTATAAAAATATAATTATACAAGGAAAAAAAATGAAGGTTATGAGTTGTTTTATGGCCTTTTCACTTTGGGGTTCTGTCTCTGGTGCCTTGTCAAGGAAGGCAGCTTCCATGACATGATCCAGAAATGTTAGGTATCTCCACAGAACTCCCTAAACCCGATGTGAAGGATGTTAATTAACAGAAGCCAGAGGGCCCAGCTCCCTCACAGATTCCCACCTCCTCCTTGGGTGCAGCAGAAAATTGCCCACATAAACCTACTTCTTGGAAGTTTACACTCTTGCCCCCAAAAAAAATCACCCTGAAAAGGCTCAGAATTATGTCTGGAATCCCACCAGCAAACTGACTTCTTTCTTGCAGTTCTAAGGTATTTTATCACCCTCAAAAGTAGCCCTAATCTGCTCCTCGCTCAGCCTTTCCCTCTTGGCTAGCTCCTTCCTAGGCTGTCCAGATATTCCTAAAATGCCAATCTGGACAGGGAGATGAGGAGCAGAGACAGCAAGCAGATAGACTGCTCAAGCTGTGGGGCCCACCATCTGTACGGGCAAGTCATGTCAACTCTTTTAACCTCAGTTCACGCATCAGTCAAACAGCACCTCTTTTGCAAGGTCTTACATTTTTGTGCATTCGATGAAATGATGACTGTAAACCATTGGCATGCTGTCTGGCACACAGTGTTCAGTAACAGGCAGCTATCATTACTGCGGTTCGGCTACTTACACCTTAATCAGTGGCTCCCTCCCACCTCTAGATGTGAACTAGTATCTGCTGCCACCTCACCTCATTATCCCTCATCCCTCTCTCCACTTCCTTCCCGGCATCTCTGCCTCTGCCTTCGAGATTCCCTGCAGATACTGTCAGCAAGCCCCAATCTGTTTTACCCCTTGGCCACCTTTTCCCAAGCTGTTCCTTCTGCTTGGAATGCTCTCCCCACCCTACTCCATCCCAAACCTAATAAATCCCTTATTTTTTTTCCTTTTTTAAGATTATTTTAAAAGAACAGTTTTAGGTTCACAGCAAAATCGAGAGGAAAGTGCAGAGATATCTCCTATACCCTTAGCCCTTCACACACATCCCATCCCCAAGTATCAACATTCCCAGACAGGGTGGTACATTTGCTAAAACTGATGAACCTACCTTGACACATCATTATCACCACAAAGTCCATAGTATGCATTAGGGTTCATTCTTGATGTTGTATATGCTACGGATTTGGGCAAATGTGTAATGCATGCAACCACCATCGTAGTATTGCATCGTAGTATTTCACTACCCTAAAATTCCTCTGTGCTCCATCTATTTATCTCCCCCTCCCCACTGCTGCACTCCCACAACCACTGTCATCTTTCTTACTGTCTGCATAGTCTTGCTTTTTCCAGAATGCCATAGAGTCAGAATCATATAGTATATAGCCTTTTCCGTGTAGTGATAGCATTTAAGTTTCCTCCATGTCTTCTCGTGGCTTGAGAGCCCATTTCTTCTTAGCTCTGAATAGTATCTGAATATTGCAGTTTATTTATTTATTTATTTACCTACTGAAGGAAGACATGCTGGTTGCTTCCAAGTTTTGGCAATTACGAGTATAGCTGCCATAAATATCTGTGTGTAGGTTCTGGTGTGGACATAAGTTTTCAGTGCTTTTTGACTGCTAGATTCTGTAGTAAGAGCATGTTTTGTTTTTTAGCTGTAGCTGTACCATTTTGCATTCCCACCAGCAATAAACAAGAGTTACTATTGTTCTACACTCTTTCCAGCATTTTGTGTTACCGGTGTTCTAGATCTGGGGACACCTTACTATTTAATATTCAATTCAAGACCATCCCTTCTTTGAAGAATCCTTGATCTCATAGGAAGAGGAAACAACAGCCTATTTATGTCTGTATGTCAATACTTACTATGCTGTCCCATATATGGGCTTTTGGAGGATTTGCACTTTGCCTTATTCATCTCAGTATCACAAACACCAAAGCAGGGGCTGGTGTACAGTATTCATCCAGCAAATGACCCATAAATAAATAAATAAGGAAACAAAATGAACTGACAAGTGAATGGCTTGGTTTGCTATGTGTAGTGTGAGTGTAGCGTTTCACAATCTGCAAAGCATTTGTGCTTCAATTAAACTGTTCAACCCTCACAACCTCCTGGGGAAATTCAGTCTCAGAGTGTTTAAGTTGTTTGCCAGGTTAAAACATGGCAAAGCAAGGACCTGAACTCAAGTATTCCAATGCCCCTTCCACACAAAAGCGTAGTCCTTGTGAATAAGAACTAATGACAGTTTATTAGAAAAAAATCCGACGTGGGAACTTGGTAAGAATAGGGGACGAGGCAAAAACGAGAACAGAATTGATGGCTCTCTTGCAAAGGAGAGTGGAAAAAACCAAAACGTGGGGGCCCAGCATACTCCTAGACACACACAGGGGAACATAATGGCACCAGCTGGATAGATGGGACAACTGTCGGTTTGAAAAAATGATAACCAAAAACATATTGGAAACAGATTTTACCAATCTCTTGCCTTCACCAATGGCCAGCCCTATTTCCTGCACTGCACTCCTCGCTACCACTGAAGTTTCAGCGCTTGGAGAGAAGCCGAGAGATTTCTGCAAATGTTTTCTCTTCACCAGATGGAGCAGAAACCGAGAAGCGTTACAAGGAAGATGGATCGGTGCGTCACATTTGCAACAATAAAAATACAGCAACGGTTAAAAGCAGTCTCAGTTAAATAGAACTGGGAACCCAGGGTTGGCCTAAATCTTTTTTTAATTAAAAGTGAAGGAGAATTGCAAAGTTCTATTTCAGCCCCTCCAAGCATCAGTGCCGTGGATGCGGAATGTTTATGTGCTTGGCTGGGTGTCAGACTGCCTGAGATTTATGAGTTTGGGTCATAGCCAGAGAAAAGCCCCCAGCACAGGAATCGGTGAAGAGGGGAAAGCACATAGGCAGGAAGACCTGGATGCAGATCCCAGCTCTGTTCCTGTGTGAGTTCAAGAAATCTCTTTCCTCTTCCTCTGCATTCCTTCCCTCCCAGCGCTTTACCTCTCTCTCCTCCTAAAGCTTCTGCATCATGAACACCCTCTGGCATTTGCCTCCTCTTGCTCCCTCTTCTTCCATCTCTGTAGTCTATGTTATTGTCTAGATAAGCAATTCACAACCCGCATTCTCAGAATCACCTGAAATGGACACAGTTCGGTGTTTTTTAAATGATTTTGGGTCCCAACTACCTACTTGCTGAGTAAGGCTCCTCCGAGGACCTCGGAGGCTGGGATCCTGCCTGTCAATCAATGTCGAACGTGTGGTGGGGTTTCACGCCGGCACGTGGGAACTACTGGTCTGGATAAAGGCTGCCGGGGCAGAGGTTCTTAGTCGGAGATGCTCTTCAGAACTGCCAGGGAACTTTAACAAAACACTCAGGTTAGAGTCCTACTCCAGAAAATCTGATTCAGTGGGTCTAGACAGGGCGTGGGTATTATTACATGGAAAACAAAAGCTCTTGAGGGTTAATAACTTGTGGTATAGAATCCCCGAAAAGCACATAGTCATGTCAGTAATATGGATGAATTTTTACTAAGCTGCCGTCCTCTGTCTCTTGGACGCTTTCCCCCTTCAGTTCACATAGTCCACATTCGCCTAGTCCCCTAGACCAGCCACACAGATTTGTTTGCTGGATGATGAGGGTTTCTGCTGATGCATACGTATTTACTACAAGCATATTCATATATATATTCATATATATCTTCACCTGTGTTAATAAATGCATATAAAAAGGATTGCATGCACCCACATGTCCATGAATATACGTACACACACACACCCCTGCTCCCACACACCCGCGCACTCAAAAATATAAACTCCATTTCAAATACCAGCCCTGGTCATCTCAATTCTAAGAGCTTTAATTGATAGTACTTCAAAATAAAAGGAAAGTATGATACCTGCTTCACAGTCATGAAATCAAATATGTTAGCATCCACAGAAGCACATGCTTCATTGTCAGAAACACAGTAGATGCTGAACCAATGTGCGTCAAGAACCACACATGTATTGCCATGTCCTACCTGTTCATAATCACATTCATTTCCACACAAGTTTGTCCACATATGAATACACTGAGGGACCCATAAATACATTTAAACTGACTGTAAAAAACATCCCAACTCAGCTTTTATGTGAGTAGCACACACGTGCGCACACACTCACACACACAGAGCTTTCATGTTACAGAACAAACAGCTCTACTTCCTCTACACACTTCTTTAAATCAGGGTATCCCTGTATCCGTGAAGACACGTGATCAAATCCGAGGTCCTATGAGGGAATGTGGAATGCAAAGGAAACCACTGCCCCATACAAAATGGATGCCAGGTTCTTAGAAAACACAGTCTGACAATACAAGCCAATGCTTCAGAGTAAACACAAGCAAGAATGCAGATCAACAACAGTTCATCACGTGTACACAAAAGGAAGCTCTGGGGGAAAAGATAATCAGACTGGATGCCCAAAGCACCCAGCTAGGCAAAGCGCTTTTCCAGAAACCATATAGAAATCATATAGAGCCATGTATCACAGCTACCCTCCTGAAGCTTACAGTCCTAACAAAGTAGACCTATATTTAGGGGACGATTTTCTAACATGACAGCATGGATAGACTTGGCCAACATGAATAATTACAGCAGAGACAGTCAACGAACAAAATCATTAATCCTATTTTGCTTCAAGCCTCTATTACTCAAGATAAGTGTTTGCCTTAGGTGTCAGTAAAGTCAACAGTCACTCCGCAAGGACTTCAATAAGCTCCACTTGTCTTTGCCATCAGTGTCTCTTGACCAATGTGCTTACCATTAGGGTTATCAAGCGTTATACATCATTCGTGGATATTTCTTCTTATATTCTTATAATCAAGAATATTTATATTTTAATGCTATATTAGTATTTTTCTTGAATTGGGAAGGAGGGTGGACCAGACAACTACCAAATACCATTCTCTTCCAAATCTAATTACCTGATTCTACCATGTTTAACATTTGATTTTTATATTCCATGAATATTACATTCTCTGAGTCTATGAGATTCTGGCTCTGAATTTTTATTATTCTAAGGGTTGATAGATTCTAAAGTTCTACAACTATGATTCTAAGATGCCAATATTATAAGAATCTGACACTAGACCTTACAATTCTAAGTCACCTCCGTACACACAAAAATCAGGTTGCCAAACGATTCTCTGCAAGACAGGAGGAGCCTAAGTCAGGATCAAAGTGTTGAAAGGGGAAGGCAGAGTGACCGTGTGAAGAAAGAATGCCCAACAGGAAGAAGAGCTTTTAAAGCACACGCCAATGCTTTCCAAACACCTCCCTTGGCCCAATTCTCTCTTTTGACTTAATTCTATGGCCTAACAATTGAGAATATTTATTGGTAGAATATAGGTGCCATTGAGGCAAGCTTAAGCTGTTTCTTGCCCTTTTATCCTCAGCATCTAGCATAAGGCCTGAACATAGGAGGCCCTCAGTGAATACCGTGGTTGAATGAATGAGTCAGCCAGACTCACAATAGTACTCTTCTTCTTCCTCCTTTTCCATGGCCTCCTTCTAACCTTCCTTCTCCATCCCCTCCTTCTCTTTATCGTTCTCCATCATCTCTTAACAGTACATTAGACCTTCCACCTATATTAATTATTCAGTCCTCACAGGAATCCAGTGATGTATAGATTATCATCCCCATTGTACAGATAAGTAGCCTGAGGCTAAGAAATGAAACAACTTAGCAAAGATCACATAATTAAAATGACAGAAATAGGGTCAAATTGTCTGACTCCACGTTCAAAGCACCTTCCTTTATGCCACAACTGCCTTATAACATTCTTAAGGATAATAAAAATAACATCATAAGAGATTAAGAAAACCAATGCATAGAAAGGAGGCACATACTTTCTGTTCCTGAATTTAACTCTGAATTTATTTTCTCAATCAATACCACTCCCCATTGCAGGACATTCAATAATTGAGGGCCTTCTACACCCAATGGCTCATTTCATTTTCTAGCCCTTTCTCTTGCTCTTGAGAGTGCTGTACATGGCATGTGTTTATTTTTCAATTAAAGCAAATTAAACTTAATTTTGTTTTGAGAACTTTATTTTTTTTCAGAATTTCACAGCCCACGGTGAGATAATTGAGACCCTGCTGTTTCTGGAAGCATTATTTAGAGAGAGCAGGCCTAGCTAGATCTGGAACAATCTTGGAGGAAGTCATCCTTAACTCGTCCCTCTCCCCTTGACCCACCACCGCAGTGTTTCTCCAGCCTCCACTCCCCTGCCCCTGCCCTAGTCTAGAAGGACATCTTCCATCTGTCATCCCAACCACTACCACAACCTACAACAGGGCCTCCAGGCTTCCCCGCTCCCCTTCTCCCACCCACCTTGCCTTTAATGCCAGATACGATTAAGTCAATCCCTGCCTTAAAAGTTACCAACAAGGGGATTTGCGCTGGGGATTTTTCTAAACTCAGATTACTTAATATGAGTTCTTAGGCCTTACAGGCTTTACTCCTAGATTATTTTTCTAGCCTCCCTTCCAGCTTGGTCTCTAGTCATGGTGAACCACTTCCTCGCCCACTCTCTATTTGAAATGGCCTTCCCCATCTATCCGACTGGCTGCTCGACCTTCACAGCTCACAGACACGGACTTCTTCTCTGCTCCCCAACACGCTGTCCATGATCCAACTTTGACACCAGCTACTCTGTATTTTCTCAAATTGCACATCTGCCTTCTTACCAGATTGGAGGTAGCCTCAGATCAGGAAAATGTCCTAATAATCAGAGATTGCCCAGAATGTGGAACATAGCAGCTCCTCAGGAAAAAAAAAAGGTTTTCTGGGAGGGGGGGGAAGAATGAGAACAAAGCAGGAATAAACCAAAAGAGAAAGAGAGGATAGAAGAAGAAAGGAAAGGGAAAAGCCGGAAAAAAGGATGATACAGGCAGAAGGAAGGAAGGAAGACAGGCTGGCAGAAGGGGAAGGAGGAAGACAGAGAAGGAGAAAGAGATAAAACTTAATTAAACTTGGGAAACTTCCCCTGCTACCATTCTTTGATAATTTTCTTAACATGGTCACCATTTCTGACGTAACATAGAACATCAGAATTGCATATACAAAATGTTTCCACACCAATAATATTCCGATTTTTCTATGGAAGATAGATTTGTCTAGTGTAGGGTTTCCTAAAGTATGCTATATAGGATATTAACAAAAATTAAATGAAAAATATAGAAAGTTGAAACTCTGAGGTCAAATAATTTTGAGGAAGCTTGAGTTAAAGATTTTTAAAGGTTCCTCTACTATGGGCCTTGTCAAAGGCTTCAATGTGCTTGTATACATTATAATTTCCAAGAAGAGGGCAGATCACGAAGCATCTCCCAAATTTATTTGACTGCACAAACACATTTTTCTCAGTTTTTGAGGAACTAGTGCACCAAGGAAAATAACATGAAAATGCTCTGCTGGGGGAATGACTGCTGTCTGGGAGTCAGGAGTCTGGGGTCCTAGGGTTAGTGCTCCTACTCGTAAAGACTGTGGCCTTTGCCAAGACAACCCACCCCTTGTCAGAATCTTAGTCTCTTTATCTGTAAAAAGAAAAGAATTGCATATGATGGCTCCTGGGACCCCTTTTAGCTCAGCTCTTACATTCTGTGGCTCTGTGATAAAAGAGAGACACGAGCTTAGCTTAGGATAGTTAACTTTGTGTCTACTATTTCCTGGACCTGGAATGCCCTTCTTTCTCCACTTCCAGAAGTGCAGATCCTTCCAGACCCATCTCCAATGCCACTGCCTGCCTAAAGCCTTTCACGGGCAACTTGAACTAATACGCTTTCTTCTCCTTAGGTTTCCTATGCAAATATTTCATTTCTATAAGAGGCTGCCTTAAATTTAGCACATACTTGCTTCAGTTCTTTTCATCTGTTGATGGCAATTATATGCCAAGCATTGTGATTAAAAAGGTGACTAAGGCACAGTCTTACATATGCCTTCTCTTCCCACTAAAGCCTCGGGGATGTGTCTTAGTCATATTTGGTCTCCCAAAGAGCTCAGCACAATGACTTAATCTAGCACAAAATCTGGCGCCCATAAATCCACTTTAGAGACCATTTAAAGTTTAAACCAATGATTTCAAGTCATTTTTAAAGGCTTAGAGCCTCTTATTCAAATCTTACACAAAAGTGTAATAAAGCAGAGCAGATAAAGTGGAGCTGCTTCTGAGGCAGGAGGAAACCGGGGGTCGTCGGAGACCCAGTCTCACCTGCTCACTCCTCTCTCCTCCCATGGTTGGCTGCAGTGGGTCCCTTAAAACCTCTGCTGAATCTCAGCCTTCATTTTACCAGTCAGAACAACTGAGGCCTCTAGAAGGGATGTTATTTACCCAAAATTAAACATGAAGACAGCATGAGAGTGAAAGTCCCCTGACACCAGGGTGGGAGACACGGCACCGTGCTGCTAATTTGTGACACACGAAATACGACCAGCACCTGGGATGATTCCAAGTGGTGCAAAGGTGGCACAGCTTTCATCTAAGGGTCTGACAGCTGCCTTTATTTGTATTAGAAAGTACAAATCACTTAGAAAATCTTCAGTTTTTATGAGTATTATTGCTCGGGCCAAGGTCAAACAAAAGAAGAAAAAAAAAACCGAATCCATTTAAATTTGATTAAGGATGGATGAGTGACTTAGAAATTTAGAAAACCGAATTGAAGCAGGCTCCTCTGCTTTGGTGCCTGTTCCTACCACAAATTGCTCACTGATCCCCCACATCCTACTAATTAAAATGTTGATTGCCCAAGAAATTCACATTCATTAAAGAGTTATTAGGAAATACAGGTAAGCACAAAGGAGAATGAAATTCACTTGTGACCCACCACCCAAAGATAACCGCTCGAATATTAAGGTGCATCGTATGAAACAGTCATGCTATAGATGATATTTTGGGCCTTATGCTTTTTTAAATTAATATTTCACCAAAATAATGTCGATGTTGGTAAATGTCAAGAGTGCCACTGATTGAGCACTTACTATATATGACGCACATTGCTAAGTGCTTTATTATGTGATACCCGTTCTCATGGCAAAGCTTTACGGAAGGCATGGTGGTTGGCCCCATTTCACAGATGAGACTCTATCTTCATTCCACCTTCTGGCGTACAGATGTGCTCCCCTAATCTCATTCTTCAGGACTGTGGAGTATTCGGTTATGTTTTTTGTTTTGTTTTTCTTTTTTCTCCAAACATTCTGATAAAGTTCCATCTTCACAAACCTGTGCACATCTAATTAATGGACTTCTTAGAATGGGGAGTTTTTAAAAATGGAAGCATTGGCATCTTCTTGTTAAAAAATAGGATAGAGATAAAGATAATGATAGAGACAGAGACAAAAAACAGAGACGACAGAGATTGAGGTCGAGGCCCAACCCCTGTTCTCTCCTCCTCCTCCTCTCCTCCTTCCTATTGTGTGATCCATTCCGTCCACACTGGTCTCCTTACACTAAGCACGGTCACACCTCAAGGACTTTCATGCTTGCTGCCTCCACCTGGCATGCTCTTCCCCCAGATATCCACCTGGCCGCGTCGCTGACTTCCCACGTATCTCTGCTCCAACGTCAGCATCTCAGCGAGGGCTTCTCTTACCCACCTACACAAAACAGCAAGCCCCCCTCACCGCACCATCTGTCCCACATGTCTTACCCCCGATCATGTCCTATTTTCTTCTATTACACTTATCACCATCTGATGCACTATATGTTTGCTTGTTTATTTATATGTTACCTTCTTTTTCAAGTAGCTCCAAGATGGCAGGGACTTAGCTTTACTCACTGCTGTATTCACAGCTGCTAGAACAGTGTCTGGCAAAGAATAAATGCTCAATAAACAATTTTTTGGTTTTTTTAAAAGAAAGAATGACAGTCACATTTGATAAAAAGCTGTGTTCAATATAAATTTTCACCAATGCCACATGAAATTGTCCTTTTCCCTGCATTGTTACTAAAACTGGATGCTGCCGTTAAATTAAAAAGCTATTTGACGATGCTATATGGCATCACATTGTTACTTTCATTTATTTGATTACCAGGGAAAATGAACAATTTGTTTTTATACATTTATTGGCCACATGTGTTCCTCGTTCCATTTTTAGATAGAAGTTCTACATCCAGATTATCTCTGATAGTACATCATCTTAAGACCATATCTGGGCTCATGTTCCATTCCTAGAGAAGGAGAAATCTGCCTTGGATTTCCACTATTTTTTATATATTAGTATATACGTGTGTATATATATATTTCATTCTCCTACATCTACTGCTCTTCTCCTTCCTACCTGTTCTAACCATGGTTAATTCTCCTTTCTTTATACATACAGGTGTGTGTGTGTGTATAAGTGATGAAAGAGAGATACAAGGACAGAGACAGGAGACACACACGGAGACCACAATACCAACATCTGGCTGTCATAAGTCATACCACCTCTACTCTGCTATTCCATGAGCTGCTTTTAAAATTGCTACTGTTATCAGAGTTGCCTTTGATGGTTCTATTCCCAAGAAACATAAGATCCTGGCTCTTGCTCAGAGTTAGAAAGTAGCTTATTCTATGACCACTGGTCCTGGTGTCAGCAGCATTTGAACTAAGAGTGCAAATAAACATGCTAACCTAAGGTTTCCTGCCAAGGCATTGTGAAGTTAAATTACTATTTTAAGAGGCTATGATGTTGGCAGCCAGAAAGCCCTGGAAGAGTGGAAGATATTCATGATGCTGACAGATAAAGAAAGAAAGCAAAATGCAGATTGCTAAGGATATTTAAGAATCCGCCTTCTAGTGACACCATTTATAACATCTTCTGGAGCACGGAAGATGGATGCCTTTCTCATTTAGGCATGTACAGGATCAAGATTGAGTGCAGAGCATACATGACAGAATACTTGAAGACTTGCAATGGCTGACATGGCCCAAGACAATGCAGACCAAGAAGCAATAATCAGCCTCGACACTGGGAGGCCACCAAGCTGCTAATGGCTGGACAATGCCTTCGACTGGTGGATGAAGGGAGTGCAGCTCAATGAAAGCACATTACTCATAGTAGCTTGTGACATGGATGGGCTTGAGATCTCATGCTGTCACCTACTGTATACCTTGGAGCAAATCCTTTCATTTCTCAGCCACAATGTCCTCACTGAGAAAATGAGAGAACAATTTCAACTTCAGAGTGTTACTATAAAGGTTAAAGGAGACATAGCATGTAAAAACATGCAAACACTTAGAAAAATAAATGGTAACAATGAAGGGGGGAATCAGGAGGAGGAGTGAATCAAACAAGAGCATCCAGCATGCTCAATCAGCCACTCTCCCTTACGCACCTGGTGAATGCCCTGGCCTTCTAAAGGTGCAGTGAAATGGGTTAGAGGGAGCTGGGCTCCAGAACCAACTCAGATACTATTTTATCTTAAAGAGGAAAGAGTCTATATGTGAAAAACAGAGAGAGGGAGAAAGTTTTGCCAGGTGTGGTGGCTCACGCCTGTAATCCTAGCACTCCAGGAGGCCAAGGTGGGAGGATCGCTCGAGGTGAGGAGTTCAAGACCAGCCTGAGCAAGAGTGAGACCCCGTCTCTACTAAAAATAGAAAGAAATTAGCTAGATAACTAAAAATATACAGAAAAAATTAGCCGAGCACGGTGGTGCATGCCTGTAGCCCCAGTTACTCGGGAAGCTGAGGCAGGAGGATGGCTTGAGCCCAGGAGTTTGAGGTTGCTGTGAGTGAGGCTGATGCCACAGCACTCACTCTAGCCTGGGCAACAGAGTGAGACTCTGTCTCCAGAAAAAAAAAAAAAGAAAGAAAGGAAGAAAGAAAGAAAGGAAGGAAGGAAGGAAGGAAGGAAGGAAGGAAGGAAGGAAGGAAGGAAGGAAGGACGGAAGGAAGAAAGAAAGAAAGAAAGAAAGAAAGAAAGAAAGAAAGAAAGAAAGAAAGAAAGAAAGAGAAAGAAAATTGAACCGGACCATGTTGAAGAAAATTTTCATCTTGGATGTCAGTTGATCCTATGTCTGTATCTGGTCTCTCTGCCTATATCTGGTTTCTGGCCCATGGTAATATAGAGAGTAAAAGAATCCGCCTCTGTC
>CAUYRT010010880.1:0-13594 GCA_963574885.1 Lepilemur ruficaudatus | reverse complement strand
GAAAAATTATCCAGGCATGGTGGTACTTGCCTATTGTCCCAGCTACTCAGGAGGCTGAGGCAGGAGGATCGCTTGAGCCCAGGAGTTTGAGGTTGCTGTGAGCTAGGCTGACACCATGGCACTCTAGCCCAGGCAACAGAGCAAGACTCTGTCTCAAAAGAAAGAAAGAAAGAAAGAAAGAAAGAAAGAAAGAAAGAAAGAAAGAAAGAAAGAAAGAAAGAAAGAAAACTACAAAACCATTAGTTTTTTTTTTTTTCTAGAGATGGTGACAAGCCATTTGCGTCTCCATTGAGGACAGAAAGTACATGGATGAGTGATGTAGTTAAAAGAGCCCTGAATCAGGAGTCAAAAGAGAATATGGTTCTTCTAATAACTTGGGATGTAACCTTGGGAAAGCCACTTAATATCTGAGCCAAAATTTCCTCTTCGATAAAAAAGGAAAAATTATACCTTCTCTGCCCACCTCACAGCTATCACAACATCAAGATGGAAGTTACACAGGCGTGACTTGTGTTGCTGTGCTTCCATTTATTGCATTTCGCAGATACTGTGTTTGTCACATTTGAAGGTTTGTGGCAACTCCGAGCTAGGGGAGTCTACGAGTGCCATTTTCCCAACAGCATGCGCTCACTTTGTGTCTCTCTGTCACGTTTTGGTAATTCACACAATATTTCAAACGTTTTCATTATTATTATAACTGTTATGGTGATCTGTGATTAGTGATGTAATCGTTTTGAGGCACCATGAACCATGCCCATATAAAACTCTGAACTCAATCCATAAATGTGTGTGTGTTCTGACTGATCCACCGACTGGCCATTCCCCTGTCTCTCTTCCTCTCCTCAGACCCCTCTGTTCCCTAAGACACAACAGTATTAAAATTAGGCCAAGTGATAACCTTACAGTGACCTCTAAGTGTTCAAGTGAAAGGAATAACAGCACATCTGTCCCTTTTAAACCAAAAGCTGGAAATGGTTAAGCTTAGTGAGGAAGCCATGTTGAAAGCCAAGGTAGGTTGAGAGCTAAGCGGCTTGTATCAAACAGATTGCTATGTTGTGAATGCAGCTACCGTGCTCTGGCCAAGGTTTTGTAGTTTTTGTCATCCCAGGCAAGTGTACATTTAACAGGGATTATCTAGAGGCAGCCTCTCCAACAACAGGAAGTATAGGCACTATCTCAGGTAAATAGACCAAATATTTGGCAGCAAGGGTGACTCTCTGTGTCCCAAACCACACTCGTAGAGACACCCACTCATATGTCTGGGTGAGCCCTCAGTTTTGTCCAGAAGCTCGGAAGTTTTTTAAAGTTTGAATCATTGTCATTGTTTCCTCTGAGTGTTGCCAGTTTCTCTAAACCTTTTGACTTACATACTTTCCTCTTTATGCACGGAGGTTTCAAGCAGTGCTGAGTAACGATGGTTACTCACATCTGAAAGGTAAACAGTAAACAAGGATGAGCATGTGCAGATGGCATCCATGTCAGGCACTTGGTCAAGGTGTGCCCCGAGACTCATCCACCTCATGAGTCACCAAACAACCAAGGAGAGAATTCCATCTGACTGCCAGAGGCTGCCAGGATAAAGAAACTATAAAAATACACAAAACTTGGTGAGGAATTTTAAATAACCAGGTAAATCCAAGCTGTTGCAGCACTTGCCACACTTCTGGAACTCTGTCCTGTAGAAATAACATGAAGCACAGAAAAAAGGACGACGTACAAGTTTGTTGATGGCAGTTGTATATATAGTAGCAAACAAGTATGGAAACAGCATAGAAGTCAAACGATAACGAAGTAGGCAGTAAATTATGATAAATCTGTATAAAGGAATATTATGCAAACATTAAAAACACTTATGAAGGGTTTTGGTAAATATTAGTATGAGGTAATAGCAGTATGCTACATAATATTATAATTTTATAATAGTAATAGGAGAAACAGTCAACGAGATGTTCTATGCCCATCCATAGAGAAACACTGGTGGAATTTTCTCATCCACCTGGAAATTAATCATAGAAAATGTCCAGCACTTAATAAAATATTAACAACCTGCAAAAATTTCTCTACTTGTAACAAAATGAGAGAGGGGGCAAGACTTAACGGGACAATTCAAAAGCCATTAAAGGAAAGAAATAGAAAATTCTGGAATGGAGTAGAATGTAGCAGCAGAGCACAACCCCTAAAATCTGTTCTCCTTTTCTCTTCCCTCATAACCAAGCTATGAAGTAGACAAAATACTCAGAAATGTCACTAATGCCTAGAATTCTAGAGAGAAACGACATGTGACAATCATTTTGTTTTTCCTCATCCAACTGAAGAGTTTTAGACTTGGACCCTGGGGACACACTGTGAGTTGGGTGAGGGAGCAGTGAGACCGCCTCTCTGGTGGGAGTGAAGACTCCAGGGCTAAACCCAGAGTCCAAGAAACAAGCCAGACCCTTAAGACATCTTCTATGGGCATGTACAGCCCACGCAAATGGAGTCAATTTTGACCCTGTGCATTGCACAAAATCTCAGTCTCAGACAGCTGAGCCCAGGGGGCGGAGGGCTCTCCATGTGTCCCCATCACCTGTAAGAGTTATCCTCTGTGCTGCATCCTGCTCTCTGCTCAAGAAGCTGAGCTCTGCAGACTCTCTAGCCTCTGGCTTCTAGTTCTGTTTTTCCAATGGGAGTCATTGCCAGGAGATTAGAGGATATAGGATAGAGAGAGGGGGATACATAGTCCTCATTCTCCCTCCCTCCATGGTCATGATTCTGCTTTTTTCTGGCTACAGTTCTCTCTTGCACGCCTCAGTTGGAACCTGGCTTCACTAATTCCCTCCTCTTACCTGTTGCCTTCTCAGGCGGAGGGATAACAATGGCTTTCCATTCCTGCTACTCCTACTGTTGCTTCTCTTGTTGGGTCCTTTAGCCCTGCCTGCACCTCTGAAAGGAATCTCTTCATTAAATTCTGTTCAGTTTCATTCTTTTCATATAAATCCTTTTTAGGTGAATGCAATTGAGAATGCTGCCTATTTCTAGCTGGGAGCTTGACAGTGCATCAGGCATCAGCTCTGCTGCAAGCTCATCTTCCTCCTGCCATTCCTGCAGACTGCAGAAAAGCGCATAGAGCACCAAACAGCCAGACCTCAAACCTTGAATGAAGCAGTGAAGCACTGGAAAGAGAGAAGTCAAAAAGTCACCTGCTGTATATCAGAGTAATTTATGCAAAATATAGAGAAATATTTTGGAGAAATACACAAAGGAGCAGAACTCATGACAGACAGCCAAAGAACCCAACATAAAAATTAGCATAACACACGCGTGCGTGTGCGCACACATTCACAAGGAAATTCTTCACAATTAGTTTAAGACATAGAACAATATATGTATGGTTTTCTATTACGTGTGAGTTTAAAGAAGAAAAGATAAAATAACATAACAAGATAAAACTTCAAAAATCAAAATCACACCATGAAATTCATAAGTGAATTAGGAGCTGGAAGCAAGGAGTTACCAATAAAAAGTATTATAAAGTATCAACATAAGTGAAGATTTGAGATAATCTGGCAGAAATGCTTTAATGACAGGACCAGATTTCATTTTAGGAAGACTATTTTTCCAACAGTGCAGTGGGTGAGTGATCACACAGAGGCCAGAGCCAGGACGCCAGTGAAGAGGCCGTTCCAGGTGAACAATAACAAGGACTCAAACCAAGGCAATGGCAGGGCATGGATTCAAAGAGGAAAAATTGACAGGGCCTGATGCCCAAATGTACAAGAGGGAGGAGTGAAGAGCAGAATGTCATTCAAAATTGGGTTTAGAGAAAAAGATAAAAGCTTAGGGGAAAAGGATATGTGAAAACGGTAGCAGAAAAGAAGACAATATTAATGTTTTTAGAGTAAGCCACTTTGATGCTGTTAACCGAGAGGAAGTACAGAAGAAGGAGCAAGTCTGGAAGCAAAGAGAAATTAGGGAGGTAAGCTGAAATTTAGGTAGCAGTTAACCTTAAAAATTTGTTTCAAGACTTATGGATTTTTAGTGTGCAAATTTTTTCCTGAAGCACTTCTACTATTTACTGTTCAGATTTCAATAGGCTTCAGCATTTTTTTCTGCAACACCCATGGTGTTATTGCAACTGCAGGACACGTTGTGCCATAACGCTTCATGCTTCTGCAGAAGCATCCCAGGACTATGTCATTCACGAGTGAAGACTTGGAAATGGAAAAGCCCAACATAAAAATGCATAATAGTTACAAGGTAGATATTATAAAATGCATGCAAATATGTAACAATTTGTCACAAAAGAATGATTTCTGACCTACAGATGTCTCTAAAAACATTAAATTTGAATATTTACATAAGATAAATTCTCATAACTGTGCTCATTGGTGAATAATCACTCTGTTTCCTTTTTCACAAAATGAAAATATTGATGTGATTAGCAGCTCTACTCTGATCACATGGCAGCAGAGGGATTAAAAATGTGGATCTCTTAACTCAATGGCTTAACAATTACACTAAATACACATCCTCACCCAACCAGTGATGTTTTTAAATTAGATTACAAGTTGGAGTTTCAGATTCCTTATGAGTTTTAGTTCCATCTCTTTTGCTTTTAAAACAGGTTCGTGATTATTTATGGACTTTAGCTTCATCTCCAGTTTGCTTCTCTCTCCCCCCCCTTCTCTATATGCAGATATCGCTATAGATATAGATGTGGGAGAGTTATGAATAGTCACTTATAATTAATTATTTGATAAATGGAAAGAGAAAAATGCTTCTGAATGGATGTTCAGAAGTAAAAAGCAATATGAAAATAAGGAGCTAACTAACTGCTAAAACTGGAGGGTATTTCCATCCTCTGTGGTTCTCCATATGGGCAGTTCATTTCTTCCTTTGGTTCCTTGCATTTCACATTCTTTCTTATATTGCATCCCTTTTCTCTGCATTGCTTTACTTCTTGCTGGAGTGTATCCTTTCGAACTCCTTTTAATGACGATCTGTGTGTGATAAACTCTCTTAATATTTGTATGTCTGAAAATATTATATTTTTCCCTCTTTCTGGACGATCGAACAAATGAGTGAATGGTCATGGCATCAATGTTTCTGTTCAAAGGGTGACGCGAGTAGAATTTGGTCCTTAAACAGGAAGGAATTGTTTTGAACCAAATAAGTTTTGCAATGGCTTTCCTGGTGTGCGATCCCTGAAGAACAGCAATCGAGAACTAAGACACAGAGGGCTCTGGAAAAAGAGAGGGAGCATCTAAGAGGCACAGCCAGCATTTTGGGGGAGGGCAAGGCTTTCTGGATAAATCAACTGGGGAAGATCAGTACTTAAAGTCTATACTTAGAATAAGCACACAAAGATCATGACTGTATAGCAGCCATGAAACTAGGTGGGCACAGGTGTAACTGGTTTTTGCATATAACCAAATTCAAACTGGAACTCTTATTTGAGCCAATGTTGGAAAAGTTGCCCATACACGATAACTCATTGACTTTCAGATTAAACCAGGTCTCTTTTGATCAATTCACCATTTCCTCTTTCTTTTCCTCTCCCTTTCTGTCCTGAGCTGATATCCCGGCATTGGGATAGAGGCACCAATGGGTAAGCTTCCACCACACTAGCTTCTACAGAGACAGGCAATCATTGATGGTCTTTGGGTATCGGTGCTCAGCCCTGCTTTGCCCACATGGAAATATGTATGTCCCCTTCTCCTCTCTGGTAGCCAGATCCACATAGATCACACACATTTTTTTGTTTTCTCAATGGCCAAAGACTGTCTGGGTCAGGCCCAGTCTCGGCCACTTCTCGGGAGCCTGGGAAACCACTTCTCTTTCTCTCTCTATGTTCTTCCTTCACTCTCTTCCTGCTCTGAGTCCTTCAGAAGCCACAGAGCCTTCTGTCTCCCGAAGTTCAGTTCTTGCTCCAAGAAGTGCAGTTCTTTTTCCAGAACCAGCTGGAAACATGTCACCACTTACCCGTTTTGCATCACTGTTATGCGTCTTGTGTTTGCCCCACCAGTACCTGCTCATCAAAGCACAGAAATGAGTTGTTCGCCACGACCACAGCCTTCAGGAAATGGTGCTGGGCCCAGAGACCTGTGTCTGGATAATCTCCTGGTATTGTGTGTTTGTCTGTCTGTCTGTCTGTCTCACTGCTGTAGAAGAGTGGAAGAACTAAGAGGTAGCTCCTCGGAACCATTTTTTTTTTTTTTTAAGTTCTAAGCTCTCAGCCTCAAGGGGTTATTAAAGGCTTTTGAGTTACACAACCAAGGAAGAAATTGCTAGGTACCCAGAACACAATTCCCACCTGGGCTTTTGTTTGTGTATAAACACCTGGCTCAAGAGGTGACAGTGAACAAATACTGGAAAAAGAGAAGGATTTGGGACAAGGGAGGAGGAGTTTCCCCCGACATGGGAAAGGGACAAGTTACATGAACTCCCTGGTTATTGGCTCCCATACCAACCAATGTTCCTAGAGGTGGGAGAACATTCATGGGTGACTCAGGGTGCAGGAAGGACTGAACTCTGAGATCCAAGGCAGTGGGGCCCATCATAAAGACCTCCATGCCCAAGCTTGCACAGAAGTGATGATGCTACTCTCTTCCCGCTGCAAGTATTATTTGAGACTACTTAGAACTCAGAATTCTTAGCAGACCTTTGGCAAGAGACAGCCTCTCCAAAACATAGACGGAGGTGGAGGAGGGGTGAGCCGGTAGGGAGGACTCAGCCAATTAACCGATTTAGGGAATCTTTAAGGAAATGTGATATTTTAAAAACCAGATGTGTTATGGGTCAAGCTTATGCCTGCTACACCTGAAACATTATGCCAAGCAGTGACCTTTATATTATTTGTTAATATGCACTGTCTAATGCATAGCAACTTGTAAAGACTACTCTAAAATGGATAGGAGTTTTTAGTGTTGTAATCAAATATATTTAATGGGTATTTTCCTCTACAAAATCTTAAAAATTAACAAAGACCAACTCTCCATCATTTCAAAGATATAATTTGAAAAAATAGCTATAATAATAAGTAATGGCTTTGGCTTAACAACAGCCAGATGTTCTCAAATTTAGCCGTTCAGGACTGAATTTGCATTTCTGTTAGGGGAATACACTGGACTCCTGTTACGATTGTTACTATTTATTTGCCTAGCCATCCCCTGCCCTACCCACACTTGTTTGGAAACTGTGAGCCCTTCTGTGTTTACCATGTCCACAGCCACCTGAACACTATGTGTGGCCAGAGCTGACTGTGTGAGGGGGTGGCAGCTGCCCCAGTGGGGCTCATAAGTCTTCACCCCAGGAATCCTGGAGCTTGGACAGAAAGAAGGAGATGGGACTCACTCTCTTCATTGAGAGGAGCTGAAAAAGGCAGCAGCTCATAGCAGTAATTTCCAGCTTTGATTGCACATTGGGATTCCCAGAGGTGCTTTTAAAACAGACCAGTATCTGGACCCTACTCCAGACCTACTGAATCAGAATTTCTGGGGATAAGGCTCAGACACCAATATTTTCCACCCAGACTTTTGATTTGGAATAATTTCATTACCACTGAAAAATTGAAAGAATAGACCAGTGAACACCGACTCACCTCTTCACCTGGATTGTGCTACTTGTTAACATTTAGGGATGAATGGGCTTTTTAAACACCCCTGGTGATGTTAATATACAGAATTGAGAAAAAACCCAGGTGATATTATTATGTGACTAAGACCAACCCAAAGCACAGAGCACAATGGAGATGATGTACCAGGAAGGGCACAGCTCAAAGGCAGAGTCCTGAGTACTCGTGGGACCCTCCATGCAGCACCCTGGCTTTTATGAGACAACTGAGAATCACCACAATAAAATCCTCTTTTGAGCTTTAGCTTATGTGACTTAGGAGTTTGTTCACTGCAATCAAAAGATTCAGGAAGGCTGGGTGCAGTGGCTCACGCCTGTAATCCTAGCACTCTGGGAGGCCAACGTGGGAGGATTGCTCGAGCTCAGGAGTTTGAGACCAGCCTGAGCAAGAGCGAGACCCCCGTCTCTACTAAAAACAGAAAGAAATTAATTGGCCAACTAAAAATATATAGAAAAAATTAGCCAGGCATGGTGGCACATGCCTGTAGTCCCAGCTACTCGGGAGACTGAGGCAGAAGGATTGCTTGAGCCCAGGAGTTTGAGGTTGCTGTGAGCTAGGCTGACACCACGGAACTCTAGCCTGGGCAACAAAGTGAGACTCTGTCTCAAAAAAAAAAAAAAAAAAAGATTCAGGAATAATATGCAGAGGCAGTAAGTTTCTACAGCCTCACCCCTAAATAAAAATAAAGTCAGAGGTTTTATTGGGAAGAGAGATGAGAAATACATAAAAATAACAAACTCAAAAGCTGTGAATTCTTAAGATAATGGGACTAGTAGCCCACTTGCTAAGCTATAGGTTTTCGGAAGTTGCCACTGCGTCCTAAGGCAGACTGTTTTCCACTGGTGAATTAAGTCAAACCTCACAAGCACACCAGTGACAGTACCCAGGGGGTCAGTAACAGTGGGTGTGGTCTGCCCCATGGAGGGGCAGTGTTTTATCACTGACAGGGGCTAGAATTGCCAAAACATGCTGCTGATGAAAAACAGACTGATTTTTAGTTAGTTCTATCATTCTTTTTGAACATATTTAGAAATATTATCACTTTATAGACAACTGCACCCTGTTATCATCTGGACCCAGGGCAAATTGCTGTCACCAACCCCTGTGCCCTCCTCCCAAGTTCAATTTTAGAAAAACTAACCAGTCACCAGGCCTTGAGCTGTTCCCTGATCTCATTTTCTTTGAATAAGAGTCTTAGTTTCTGTTTGCAAATTTTTATTTATTTTGCAAAAAGAGGTGATGCTATAACTCTATATTATGCAAATATTATCAAAATGGGATTTTGTCCTATATAGTCTTAGGATGTAATCCCTAAAGACATAAAATACAAGTTTTGCGGTCTTTTCAGGCTAACAATTTAAACCAGAAATATATTTTAAATCACTTATCTGACCTACCAATAATTCAACTTCTCCAAACTATAAGAATATGAATAAACTTTGAAAGAGGAAATGTAAAAAATCAAAAGTAAGTAATATGAGATAAATTCAAGCCTTACTTTTATCTGTAAGTTTGTGTCAGTTTACTGTAAGGGAGAAAAACACATTTTGTCAAAATTCAAATAAAACTTTTTAAGCAAAACCGACTTCTATAATTAACATTCAGCAAATACTGACAAAGAATCTTTCAGAACCAGGAAGGAAAAAAGTTAAGCATCAATTACAATAGTATTTTAAAGAGTGAATGCTATGAAAGACAATTGAAATGTACATGTTTGGGTGTCCTCTCCCACAATGCAAAGAATGACACCATGAAGACAAGTTTATGAACCGAGAGAAATTTCCCCAAAGTTTACATTCCTCTTGAGAAAGTCTAATCCGAGGAAAAGAATGTCTAGGACCAAGAGTTAATCGTTGACGGTACAGGAATTTTTGAGAAGGTATAAAAATATTCCTCTGGTTTCAAGGAGGATTTAAGGTTAGTGATACCTCAATAAGAAGTCAAAATTGTGGATTAAAGATGACAAAATCTGATGAAGTGAAATTATGATTAAAATACTTCATTAACCTCTGTATCTGCACTTAGTGACTTGGCGATTATCAGGGGGAAAACAAGTCATTTAGAAATTCCAGTTCGGATGGATTCAGAGGAGCACAGAAAATCAGAGAACAATAAATGAAACCAAAAATATTTTCATTCCAGATTAGTGCCCTTATTGAATTATGTAAATTGCCTCCAAGTTACCAGATTCCTTCTTAATACTTATTCACTGTGTATGTTATTAATTATAGCCAAATTACCAAAGCCTTACAAATACAGAATTATAATTGGCTGCTCCTCTCTGAAGTTCCTCTCCACTAGAAGTGGTTGGAAGGAAAAGGAGGACCTCCTGTTACTACTCACTGTGGCTGGCCAACAACGAAGTCACCGGCAAATTTGCCCCACTCCCTGGCAGCTGGAGGTGTGGGCATCAGTGGCTTCCCTCCGTCATATCTTGCTACAAATCAGCAGGCTGGGCTCCCACACCTCTGAGCAGTCAATTTAGCACCAAATGGCAGCTCCCCAGGCTGAGACCTGCCCGCCCACAGGCAGCCGGGCCCACGTGCCGGGTGTTGCAGCCTGACCGACGAGTCCTGCATGGGAGTAGCTCCCTCCGTGGGAGGGGCACAGAGCGGGAGAATGGATGAGTCACACGCTAGGTGACACAGATCAACTCTCACAAAAGGCAATGGCCTCCATCTTTGGCAAGGGATCCAAGACTATAGTGGCAGCACAGGATCTGTGATACTTTGTCATAGTTATTTCGTCCTTATGAATTGGCCTAAGCCTGAAGATGGTGTATAGAAACCACGGTGCCTATGCTTCAGGCTCTGTTACTGGTTGGCTGGCTTTCTGGTCACTCAGATTATGGTATTATGGTCCCCTAATTGTTCCTGGTTGTCCTTGCTTCCAGGCACAAGGCAGCAGTACAATTCCCAACCTCCTCATGGTTAAGTGGGATGGTGGCCAATAATTCATAATGGTTGCTACTCCGTTAACTGGGGTTCCCGAGTGACTGTGTCAGGCAGAGGCCCCTGCTAACCCAGGTGGGCATGAAAAAAGTTACTCTGTTGTTCTTAGTCATTGAGATTGGGGGGCTATTCGTTACCTTATCATAACTTAGCCTATACTGATTGATACAGGCATAAAAGAAAAGCTCTTGAAAAGCAACATGGCCAGTCACATATCTTTCTTTAACTTTGAAACACTCAAATTCTTCCCCTTTTTAAAAAAATATTCATGGACTTTTAGCTCCTCCATCCCATGTGTGAAAAACTACATCCATGTTTATTGAGAGTGTGGCATTTTTTATGGTGTATTTTACTCACCCCCTATGGTTTTTTTTTTGCCTCATATTTCTTTTTTTTTGACAAATTTACTGAAGTATAATTTACATTCCATGCCATTACTCCATTTTAAGTGAACAATTAAATGATTTTTAGTAAATTTACCAAGTTGGACAGCTATTCACATAAATCAGTTTTAGAAGATTTCCTTCCCCCTACTGAGACCCCTAATTCCGATCCCCAACTACATTTCAAGCATGCCCCTCCCCATCACAATGCTCACCACATCCCTCAACTGTGGGTCTACTCCCCCAACCCCGGAAACCCTGGTGGACACCACCACCATTTGAGCACCATAGTGTTAATCAGTCAGTACCAATTTGATGGCGAGTACATGTGGGGTCCATTCTTCCGGTCTTGTGTCACCTCACTTTGAATAATGGGCTCAAGCTGAATCCAGGATAATATAAGCGGTGCTAGCTCACTATTGTTTCTTAAAATTGAGTAATATTCCATCGTAAACATATACTAAATTTTAACAATCCACTCATGAACTGATGGGCACTTGGGTTGTTTCCATGACCTAGCAATAGTGAATTGTGCTGCCATAAACATTAGGGTGCAGATGTCTTTATTATAGAATGTTTTATGCTCTTTTGGGTAGATTGTTGGCTCTTTCTTGAAGGATCATCTGAATATGCATATTTGATTGATTTGCTGGTGTTGGGCACCTCTTTCGTCTCAAAGTCTGTGGAAACAAGGGGCCCTGTCACCTGGGGATTACAATTGATTGCTTCAGCTATTGGTCCCCTCATAAACATCAGAATTTACATTAGCCAAATAATGCAGATTTGAAGATATCTCAGGGGGGATTTGATTCCATTAAGAGTTATTAAGGCATCACAGTTCAATAAAATTAGCCAAAGAGCTGGAATATCAGGACTATGGATTTAATTTCCTCTCTTCCATTAACTCCCCGTAGAATAAACTCTGTGTAGTCTAATCTTTCTCAAATCTTCAATTACAGCTGGAAAAATGTTGACTTCCCTCAATAGAATATTCTAGACAATAGAAATATATTGGCTATTTTGCCCAAGAAAAATATGATGCAATACACGTACATAATTTAAAATTTTCAACAGCTACATTTAAATCATTGAATTTAGCATCTGCTTTCAAATTTAAATTTAACTCAAATAAAAATAAATGAAGCAAAAAATGCAGTTCCTCTGCACTAGCCCCATTTCAAGTTCTCATATGAATGGTGCAGGTTTAAACCATATACATAAAAACTATATATATGCTCACACAAAACTACATAGGAGTAAAAACTTCAGCCCTGCAAACATATAGGGGATACACTATTATTTTCACATTTTTTTTCTCCCATATGGCATAGTATTTATCTGTTAACTACCAAAATTCTTTCTAATTCCAGATAGACTTTTTCTAACATACTTTATAAATTTTCCCAACTTGTTAAATAGAGAACACTAAACATAATCAAAACTTTTCTTGTTGAGCTAAGGCCATAACTATAAACATCAATTATGATATTGTGTTTTATAATAATACAGCATTGCCTTCCAGGATCGTTGAAGTACACCATTTGACTAGACCAGGGGTGGGCACACTACAGCTGGGGACTAAATGTGGCCCTTTATCTACTGTTGTTAGGTAATTAGCGAGGGATTCTGGGTCACCTAGGGATGGAAGTTTGTGCCTTGCCTTGGTGCAGTTGCGCCATCTGTGAAGAAGGACAAGAGCGGTCGTCAGGCCCCCATCTTGGTCCTGTCTCACCTTTGTCCTGCCATGAGCTACTGCCATACCCTACGAATCTGCCAATCAGAACTTAGCATACCAACTGCAAAAAAATGCAGAGGACTCTCTAGCTCATGGGCCAAGCAGCATAGGTATGACAGAGTCTGGAAAGTGACCTACAACAACCCACATGCGTAGTAACACTCACACCATGTGACTCCCAACTGTCCAATCAAAGTGGTTCCATGGTGACCTCTGAACCACTAGAGAGGTCCCAATCTGGGCACTATAAAACAAGACACAGACCATAACCAGCCTTTCCTTTTGTTCTCCCTTTGCTGTGACAATGGGTCCCATCCTCATCTGTGGTGTATGTATCATGCTCTGTGAACCTTTATCTTGCTATTGCTCTATAATCCTATCTTGCTCCCCCTCAATAAATGTCACCTCACGCTTGCCTTACTTTGGTGTGTCTGGTCATCCCTTGGCCATGAGTGCACTAAGAGCCAAGAACACAGAATGAGACTAAACCTAATACTCTTTAAATAAATTCTCTTTGGAATAGAGCACACAGATTCACTTGTGTATTGTCTATGCCTGTTTTTGTGCTACAGTGGCAGAGTAGAGAAGTTGTGACAGATGCCACATAACCTGCAAAGTCTAAAACATTTACTATCTGGACTTCTACAGAAGAAGTTTGCCAATCCATGGAGCAGACTACACTAAATGACCCGAACTAGAGAGCGTTAGGTTCTTATATCCACTTTTTATCATTCTCTTTATTCCTGTTCTTAGCAAGATGTTGTCTCTTCAATACTATCAGGGTCTCTACATATAACAACTTATTTGTTGCTTTACATTACTATGGATTTAGAAAATGAGTAACAAAATGTGGTAGATGTTTCTTATACCAGAAGCAAATTGACCATCATTGATTAAGCTTTGGGTTTGGTGA
>CAUYRT010010877.1:0-14502 GCA_963574885.1 Lepilemur ruficaudatus | reverse complement strand
CCAATTAATTTCTTTCTATTTATAGTAGAGACGGGGTCTCGCTCTTGCTCAGGCTGGTTTTGAACTCCTGACCTTGAGCAATCCGCCTGCCTCGGCCTCCCAGAGTGCTAGGATTACAGGCGTGAGCCACCGCGCCCGGCCCATCTCATGGTATTTTTACAGTTCATTTTTTTATTTCTTCTTTGACCCAGTGGTCGTTCAAGAGTATGCTCTTTAGTTTTAGGTATGTGTGAATTTTCCTGTTTTCTTGCTGTTCGATTTCTAGTTTCATTTCATTGTGGTTGCGCAAGATACTTGGAATGACTTTAATCTTCTTAAATTTGTTAAGATTTGTATTGTGACCTAAAATGTGACCTATTCTGAAGAATGTTCCATGTGTGCCTGAGAAGAATGTGTATTTTTTTTTGTTGGGTAAAAAGTTCTGTATATGTCTATTAGATCCATTTGATCTATAGTGTAGTTCAAGTCCACTCTTTCTTTAGTGATTTTATGGTTGGATGTTTTATCCATTATTGAAAATAAGGTATTAAAGTCTCCCACTATTATTGTATTGCTGTCAATTTCTTCTTTCCAGTCTATCAATATTTGCTTTATATACTTAGATGCTCTGATTTTGGGTGCATTCATATTTACTATTTTTATAAGTTCCTGTTAAACTGACACTTTTACCATTATGAAATACCATTTTTTTTTCTCTAAAGACAGTTTTGTCTGGTATAACTACATACTCCTATTTTCTCTTGGTTACAATTTGCATAAAATATCTTTCTCATTCTTTTACTTTCAGCCTATGTGTGTCCTTAAATGTAAAGTGAGTTTTTTTGTAGACAACATACAGTTAGATCTTAATTTTTTAATCTATTCAGCCATTCTGTATTTTTATAGGGTATTTAGTCCATTTATTTTTAAAGTTATTATTGGTAAGGAAGAATTTACTATTGTCATTTTTTAAACTATTTTCTCTTTGTCTTATAGTTCTTTTGTCCCTCTTTTCTCTCTTTATGTCTTCTTTGTTTCATTTTTTAATTCAAGTTAAGAGTTCAACTGATCTGAAATGTCGTCAGTCTCCTGAGAAGGTCCTGACTGATACAAAAGCCTCAGAATCAGCTCTCCGACTGTGCTGACAACACAGGGCCGAGGTTCTCCCTCTCAGGATTGATCTTGGCATCTGTCTATTCATCACCTCTGCCTTCTGTGCTTGATTATAGCTCATGAGTCTCCAGTTTTAGCTCCTCACCCTTTTTATGTATATATTGTTTGCTTCACCCTTGGAATTTTTCTTATTTTGTGATGAGCTCATCAATCATAAAAATTCTGTTTCTTTTAATAAATTAGGCTCTATTTGCATTTAGCAGGATAATGTTTCAGAATATCCAGTTCACCATCTTGCTTGATGTGTACATTTCAATGCTGAATTTGAAGGGTGCCAGGATTAAAATCTAGCTAAGCCCCTTTCAATGTTAAGCACATTTCATATACATAAAACAGACTACTGATGTGTGAGTGTGTCTGTATGTTCTTGTCGCTGGGCATGAATTGGTTCTGTTACAGAGTAAATGAGCTATGTGTCCACTTACCATCTTCTGAGGACAAAATCATGAAGAGAATTAAAGATATGTAATCCTAGAAACTTTAGAGTTTATTTATTATTTTATTGCTATTTTTATCATATTCAGTAGTAATATCAGTATTATAAAGAAGAAAAAGCATTTTCAGGAACATAAAACTGGCTTTAGAGATTTGCAAAGGGAAGAAATTTTACTTTGACAGTTATCAAAAGGTTTTAATGTTGTATTTCAAAGCAAACAGTAACTTTTAAAATAATTTGGTTCATTAATAAATGGTGTAATATGTTAAGATTTAAATATCTCACAGAATCTCAAATATGACATCAGGCACCACATTTTACAGGAAAGGCACTGTTATTCACCACTAAATGACAGTAAGTAAATAATTACTGATCTGTGACTATAATCTAGAAGACCTGTATTCTGGCACAATGGTCCTTCTCAAAATTATTATTAACTTTTTGGGTATAATACACAGTAAACTACAAAACAAATTGCACATGCTGAAGAGTAAGGAGTAAAACAAATTGCACATGCTGTGCAATATACAAAATAACAGAATTAGCAATTTGACATGCAATTGAATACAGAATAAAGCACACAGTTGTGCTTTGATTAGGGCTCTCTGTAGGCAATTCGCTTTGGGCATGGTTGTGTGACGTCTCTGAATTTCCATATACTCTATAAGATTCCCTCTGAAATCCTTTAATTTTTCCTCTGACCTGACAGATCCACATTTTGACCCTTGTTCGAGGCTGTACAGCCCATTGGTATAGTGGCCACCCCTCCTCTCCATCATCAAGCCCTTAATTAAGTCCATCAGCTCCTTCACTTGGTCATCCTGATCGCTCCCCTTGGCTCGGTTATTAAAGGCACAGACTCGACCCCCACATGCTGCCACCAGCTTGCTGAGGGCTTTGTTGTCTGAGTCATGGATGTAATCCATCAAGGAGCCACCATTGAGGTCTTCCTTGTGGGTAAAGAGGACAATTGTGTGTCTCATGGCATCCCCTCCAAAGATCTCCTGCATCCTCTGCACAGCCTGCTGGTCCTGGGTGGTGTATCGCCCCAGCTGGGTCACGAGCAGCAGCACATGGGGTCCTGGGGCAGACAGTAAGTAGCACCTCTGCACCTCTTTGTACAGAGCTTCGGAGTGGTCCTTCTCAGAAAATATACCTGGTGTGTCAATAATGACCATCTCTCTCTCTCCCCAGCTTCCCTGACCTTCACTGCAAGTCTTAGTCAAGGTCTGGGCACTCAGCCTTGACTCAAATGCTTGTTTCCTGAGAATGCTGTTCCCTGTAGCACTTTTGCCGGTTCCTGTTTTGCCCACTAGAATGATTCTCAGCTCCGATCCACTGACATGTTGGCTGTTTGTATGTGGTCCTGTTAGGAACAAGTTTACTGTGTTATTACTATACTGATCATGGCAATGGAATATTTTCAATGACAAGGAGGTATCCCTCATTATGAGAAAAGATACTCTCACAATCTATTGTATATATGAAATAAAAGCTAACTCCATTATCAAATAAATTATATTAATTACAATTTTTAAAACATCTTGATTTCTCTAAGACTGCAGAGTATTGCCATATTGGTCCCTGAAAGAACATACTTAGAGGATGAGATGGATTTGGAAACATATCTCATCATGCAATGCTTGCCTGAATCACTCAGTTGTGACCCTCTCAAAGACAAATTTTCTGGAGATCAGAGATGTGTAGCCAAGACTGTGGGTTCCATCTCAGGGTGGGCCAAGTAATGTGGCTCTGTTCCATGGCCAGAGATTGCTCCTTTGACCTTAGCTGGGCAGAATATGGTCATGACCACCAGGGAAATGGCTGGACCACAGAAATAACAGAATGAGCAGTGTGAATTATTTTTACTAACAAAGAAACAACTGATAGTTTATAAATGATATCATAGTTTTGCTTAGAAAGAATAGTATGATTTTATATAAAGTAGGCACAGAATATGGTAAACTCCCTTCTCTTCTTCCCTGTATCCTTTCAAGGTGTGTAGGGTTCTGGGGAGAGGAATGAATGGGACAGAAGTTATAAAGGAGCTTGAGGCTTTGAGCAAAAATTGTGTCTCAGAGACATGAAAGGGGAAGGCATAGGAGCCATGGTTCCATTTCTGCTGGTCCACGGGGTGGTGAAAGAAATGGCTGTCTGGGGTGGGTTAGGGGCAGACTCAAGATGCTACTTTGTGGTGCAGAGAGGGGAGCCATTTAATTTGTGAGGCAGGGTTGACTCTGGCTCCTGAGGGTCAATTCTTTATTTCTTTTACTGTAAAGGAGGAACATTTGACCTATATGAATGAAATGGAACATTATAAGAGAAGAATCCTTCTGGCAGTAGATCTTGGAGGGGAATTTCCCAGCGAACTAAGACTCTCCTGCTAGGCCCATTGCCTTAGAGAAAATTAGAGAAAGGAAGTCTACATAGAGTATAGAATTTCAGAGCCAAAATGGAGCTTAGAATTCATGAAGGAAATCAGCTCTCTGGGAGGCAGCGTGCAGTGGTAAAGTGTAAAGAATCTGGAGGGGGGTTGCCTGGTTTTCACTGTGTTCCAATTGCTAGCCGTGTGACTTTGGACAACTGCTTAGTTCTCTGCACGTGGAAAAAATGATGGTTGATACCATGTGGTGGTATTCTAAGGATTAAACAATGTAATGCGTATAAAGAACATAAAATAACACTGGTGCACTTAATCCCTAAGTCTACATTAGGCTAGTATTGGCTAAAACAGCCTCCTTATAAATGAAGAAACTGCAGCCTATGGTGGTTAACAAACTTAGACAAAGTCACCCAGCTAGTTAATAATGGTGGTATCTACTGTTTGTTGAGTGCTTAAGATGTGCCAGGCTCTGTGTCACGTGGTTTACCTGCATTTCCTTATTTGCTCCTCCGGGCAATGGTATGAGATGGGGTTAGGTACACACCAGGGGTCTTGTTAGGTTTAAATGGCCTCTTTGGCTCACAGGACTGCTTGGGCCTCACTGGGACACCAGTCTGCTCAAGGATGGGAAGCTTAGCTTATCAGAGGGACAATGTCAGGCTTTCCTCCTTGTGGGAGTCTATGCAGGAGTTCATGGAACAGCACACTCTGTTGGCTGGGCACATCTCAGGGCATATAGATGGCATGTTGGGCAGGTACAGAAGCCACCATGACCCATGGAAGCCACTGTCTCTTGTAACAACTCCGGAGCTTAGCCTCCAGATTCCCTGCAAGGAGCAGGAGAGTTACAAGAGTCATTGCTTAGGGAAGCCTGAAACATAACTTCCTATCATATATTTATAGTCATCCCAGTGTAGATATAATGCATCCATCATGGGAAAATTTCAACCACAAGCAAAGTTTCTAATAATGTTGTAGACATTTTACTCTTATTAAATTACCAGAGAGCCATAGCTGGAAAGTTTAACCAAAGATTAAATTCTCATGCAGAAAGGAAGGGAAAGGGTTTGTTAATCTTTTACCCATAGGTTCCTTTTTTTCCTACATTATTTTACCCTATTTTGCACATAAAACCTGCAACCTTCCCAAGAACACAGAGCAATTAAAATTCACAAATTTTGCAAATGGAAAATCTGACATTCTAACTTACGATATGCCTGAAGCATTAGCACTTTGTCATGTTGCTCTGCCAGCCCTTGTTGCATGTATGTATTTTCTCTCCTAATCAAATTTACTGCAATTTGTGAGCATCTTGTCATATTTTCCAGTGTAGTTATTGCCTCACAATAGACATATAATAGAAATTTTGCTTAAAAGAAAACAGGCACTAGACTGTTTGGCACTAGCAGCCAAACAGTTCCTGATCTACCCCTCCAAGGCTTGCTTAGATGTGGCCAAACTGCATTTTTGACCTTCATCTAACCTACAATGAGTAAATGAGGGAGGCATTGAAGAGAACCGGTGGGAGTCCCTAGTCACTGGCCCCCCAGGGAGTGCTGTGTCCTTCTCTCCCATGGGGAGGGCCTGGGGAAGAGATCTCCCTCCATCCTGAGCCAAGTCTCTAAAAGAACCACTCGTAAATATTGGGCATGCCTCAAGAAATTGAGAGACAGACATGTCACTTCCCAGATGAATGTTTGCTGAACTACAGAAACTTGTAAATCTACCCAAGTGTAGCAAAGTGAAGAGAATTCTTGAGAAAATTTTTGAGAGAAATAAATAGGTATCACCTGCAGTTTGAGGACAAGTATATACATAGACACAGGTGTCCATTTCCTCTCTGGAGAATTCCAAATTTGGAAGGTTGGCCAGAGCCACCTAGGAGACCAGGGCAAGCAATAATGGCCTAAGGGGCTTCCCATGGACAGGATGAAGCCTACAGAAAATAACTAGGCACAGCCATCTTGACGAGACTCTGTCTTCTGTGGCAAGAGAGTGTGACAGTAAGAAGATATGAAGGCTACTGCTGAGGGAAGGAGCTGAAATCTAGTCAAAGAGGTCATCAGAGAGTGTGCAGAGCGTCAGTACTTGATGGCAGCAAAGACCACCCCAGAGACAATAGCAGGGACAATGGGACCCAAGAGCTTTGGCCTCTTTCTTCAATCTCCCCTTCCCCTGCCTGAATGGGAAGGAGGGGTGAACTGGAGGGCTGAGGAGGCAGAGCTGGAAGTGACAGGAGGACCTCTAGAAGGTTCCAGGGCTCAGGCTGAGGCTGAACTGGAGGAAGGGGAAGCCAGCATAAAATGTTAAGTTTGACAGTAGACTGGACTGAACATTTCGACACCTGACGTATATGTAATATTTTAATAAGACTGTTCTTATAGTCCATGCTCATCAGAAAGGAATCTGCCTAAAATGGAGTTAAGAAGTCAAGATTGCATAATTAGAAGCTGTGTTGGGAGGGAAGAAAGTTGCTTCTCATTTGGATCTCACAGAGTTCAGCTTATTCAATAAACACGTTCCAGACACAATGAAGCCAGAGACCCCCAATTCTCAGAGACAGGGGTTGTGAGTGAACTTGGAGGGGAGGGAGATCTGGGCTCTTCTCGGTGTGAGTCACTGAAGATGGCTGGTCAGGGGCAAGGAGCAAGGAGGGGGCAGGAAAGGGGAGGACAAGACACAGAGACAGAAACTGGGAGAAACCCGTACACATGGAGAGCAGGGACAGGTCGGGGAGGGGAGAGATGGGGGAGAGAAAGAGAGAGAGAGAGAGAGAGAGAGAGAGAGAGAGAGAACCTACAGAAAGGAGAGAGAGGGAAGAGACCAGTGAATGGCAGGAGAAGGAATATTCCAGGCAGATCTAAAAGATCCGTGTATAAGGGCAAAGTTTGGATGTGTGTTTTGGTTCCTAGTAGAATATTTTAGTCGTTGTGAGCTGGTGATGGTGGTAGTGGTGGGAGTTAGAATAAGATCCCTTGTCCCTCACCCATCTTTTTAAAATTTTGCCCAGCCATCATCAGAAAGAGCCAGCCACACAGACACAGGAGGTTCCTTTCTCACCGGGACAACTGCTTTCATTTTGCTCCATTGGTGTTCCTGAGGGACAGAGAGACAAAGAACTTTATTTTTCTGTTCTCAATCACAAAAGACCCTTACGTTTCTAGACAGCCATGTTTCCTTTGCCTGCTCGTAATGGACAAGGTGGGTGGGAAGAGAATCACTATTCCTATCTTACAGGGATATGGAGTCACTTGCCCAGGCCTCCCCGAGAGCTGGGGAGTTCCACCTGTAAACCCCACGCCTGGCTCTCTTGTGTTTTCTCACAAACCCTCCCGGTCCCCCTCTTTGGCTTTCCCTGGCCACACACCCTTCACTTCTCTCTGAGTCCGTTCTTGGCGCCCCCTCCCCTCATGGGAGGCTCAGTCCTCTCCTCCTTTTCTCCCCACCCCCAGCCTCCTTCCTCTTCTCTGCCCTCCCCGAACCCCTCCCTTCATGTCGAGTCTTTGCTGAGAGACTCAACGAATTAAGAGCATGACTCCCGGAAAGTAGACAGTCTTTAAACCAGACATACACTTCATTTGATCCATCAGTCACTTGAATTTTCCTCAGTCCCCGCAGTCACTGGTGATGGAGCCCTTGCAATCTAGTAACTTTCCGTATGCAGCAAAAAGCATCAGCTCATTTTCATCAGATAGTTTCTCTTGCTTAAATCTGGCAGGCACAGAGCAAGCCTACCAGCACAGCAAACTTATAACCTCATGTCAGTGCCCGAACTCTTCCTAGTTAGCACTTTTTATTGGCTTAATGCTAAGGAAACTCTTTGCCCGTAATGTGTAAAAGGAATTATATGTAGTTAGTTATCTGTAACCTGGCTTCATTTAAACTAAAGGAAATCACTCTGAATTGTTTCCCTTAAAACAGGGAAAATTTGTTCTAAAAAACAAGTTAAAAATGTAGCATGGCCTGGGACCTAGAAACCAAGATCAGAACTTCTTGTAAATGTAAGCTTACCTGATTTGCTGTCAAGAGAAACAGATGGCTTCCCGTTCAACCTGTTACTCTCCCGCTCGGCTCGAAGAGAAAAATGAAAGAAAACAGAAGCTCCCCACGGTCTTCTTCTTTTTATCTCTGCTGAGCTTCTCAGCTGCCAAAACCCCACCAAGTGCCTGCACGTGGAAGTCTCTCTTCTGTCAACATACAAAATAAACAGTTTGCATGTGAAAATTAATCAGTAGTTATTTGGTAGGATTTGGACCAATCTTCTTTTTAAAAGTGAAAAGAGAGTGTTCGAATGATTTCATCTGGACAGGAAAGAAAGATAACGATGCCAGGGGAGTAGTAGATTTGGTTCCTTTCCACGTGGGCTGTGTCCCAACAGCTAGAAGTTTGCCTAAATGCAAAAGTCCCTCTGAGAAGGTCTTGAACCTCATCCATGCTGGCAGCAGGGACTGTTCTGAAGGCAGGTGCCACTGGGGGAGAGGGGAGAGCACGGGAGTGGGGCACCTCTGCCAGGCACTGGCCAGGGGAGAAGGACACAGAAAAGGGAGCCCGAGGGCAGCTGGCGTTGTCTGAGTGGCTGTGAGCAGCAGTCATTAGCCACCCAGACATTTAGCCGTAGATCGCCCGTGGCTTCTGGGCATCCAGGCTGTTTTTTCCTGTCCAGCTCTGTAATTTCAGGGAACATACCCCTGGGGAGACATTATCTAGAATATGTCTACAACAATAACCTGTAGGGTTCTATTCAGGAAGAACAACCCAAACAGTTAAAGCTGAAATTATCCAAGTATTTTTTTTCTTATATGTAAGAATCACCACAGCAGGGGAAGAGAGAAAACGGAATTGACATTGTCTTTAAATACTCCGGATTAGTAGTGACGCATGTCGCTGTCTTTCACAGTCTCTTGATCAGGAACAAACACGTGGCTCTAACTCACTATAAGGGAGGCTGGGAAATGCAGTGGAGCCGGTGGCACGTGGGTGAGCGCTAGCACCTTTACAACACACTGTTACTGCTTTGTTTTAGGTCCTTTACCGTATAATCTCTTAAGTGTGCTTACAGAACAATACGACATAGGCAACTCCTGCTTAGTATCAGTTCATCTATTCCTAAAAATAAAACACTGTGTTTAAAAACACTAACTGGGGCCTATTCCCTTTTGATTTATATGTAAAACAAATATAATGCAATATATACGAATCCCAAAGCCCATCAATTTTCTAAATCATATGTAAAATTCAGTAAGCATCTATATGTAAGAAAAACTGTCACCTTAAACTATAAAAGCTTAAAATATTGCATTTCTGAATACCAAAAAAGGAAAGCTATTGGAGAATGTAACAGGAGTCCGGGCAGTCTACTTGAGAATTCGGTGGATTAGCACCATGATTTACGCTCATTCATCCCTCAGCTGGTCCATTTTCAGAGCTGGCTGTGTCTTCATTTTTGGTAGAAAGGTGGATATATAGTTTCATGAATTATACTCAGGTACAACAATGTCTAGAGAAAGAATTATGATCTTCCTTTTGTGTGACTCTCTTTTTAAGGAGAAAGTAAACTTTTTTTTTACAGAAAAACACAAAATGATATGTATGTGTTTATCTAATAGCAGAGCTTCAAAATGCATAAAGCAAAAATTGTTAGAACTAGAGCGAGAAAGAAACGGATCGACAAATAATTGGAGATTTTAATACCACTCTTTTAGGAATTGAGAGAATAACCTGACAAAAAATTCATGGGATACGGAAGATCAGAAAAGCACTGTTAGCCAACCTGATGTAGTTCATACTTATAAAACACGCCTTATAAAGGCAGAACACAGGTTCTTTTCCAAGTGCACGTCTGCATTCATGAAGACAAATAAAATGCTGTAAAATAGTCTCAGTAAATTTGAAATTATTGAAATTTTACCAAGTATGTTCTCTGACAATTGCATTACATAAGAAATCAGTAACAATATGATGTTTAAATTATGTCCAAGTATTTCAAAATTTAAAAACTGATTGATAATGAAAATACAACTTATCGTAATTTGTTGGATGCGCTTAAATCAGTGCTTAGAAGGGAATATATAGCTGTAAATGTTTTTGCAAGAAAGAAAGGAAGGAAGGACGGGAGGGAAAGGGAAAGGAAGGAATCCTCATCACAGACTGGGAGAAAAAATTCACAAAAACATCTATCTGGGCAAAGACTGTTTTCCTGATAAAGAGTTCCTATAACTTAATAATAAAAAAGACATAACCTGCTAAAAATGGGCAAAAATATTGACAGATATTTCATGAATAACTAAAAAGCTCACGTAGGTGAGCTTAACATCTTTAGTCATCAGGAAAATGCCAATTTAAATCAGAGCGCGGAGCACTACATCGCTCAGAATGGTTACAATAAAAAATAAATGACAGACAACAAGCGAAGATTTGGAACAGCCTGAACTCCCATGCACTGCTGATGGGCGTGTAAAATGTTACAGCGCTGAGAAATGTCTGGCAGCTTGTGTGTCCTGCAGCGGAGTATTAAGTCTTTCTTCATACAAACCTTCTTACCAGGTTTGTTCCTGAGAATTTAACTTTTAGTGTTGCTATTCTAAATCAGAATTTATCCTTTTACCTTATTTTCTAAAGAGCTTTTATTTTTGTGAAGAGAAATACAATAAATTTTAATAAATTAACTTTATAACCAGCTAATTCACTTATTTCAGTATTTAAAAGTTATTTTTATTTACTTTGATTGTCTTGGAGTATCCCCAGGTATATCGCAGACTCCAGTGCAAATAATGGCAATTTTAGAGCCCTATTTCCCAAACTATCTCATGTTGCTTTCTCTTGTATGATCGCATTTACTGTTCCCTTTTAAAAAGTGAACTAATGTTGTGTTTTTACTTTTTAACTGTAGGGCACCTAATATCTTATCATTAACTGTGATGCTGGTGATTGCAATTAATTAGTTTATTTTAAAATCAGTGTATACGCACTGTAGTCCCATTTCATTAAAGGCTTTTATCTGAGATGTAAATTTTGAAAAAAAATTTTAATGTTGATTGAGATAGTTCCATGATTTTCTCTATCGACCTAATATTTACTAATATTGTAAATTACGTTAATAAGTTTCCTAATATAGGTTATAGGTACATGTGCCTATGTAAAAAATTGGGTTCCAAGGAATGCGGACTGTTGAGAGGAAGATCAAATGCAGATGAAGGAGGTTGATTCCGGGTGCTCTCAGGATAAACACTTGAGGGAAGGGAAGAACACAGGATCAGGCAGGGAGAAGTTAGACCGAGATGTAGTCACAATGAAGGTCAACTCCACCGCAAGCTCTGAAGTTTGGATGGACCTTCAGAGTGAAGGTAAGGGGCTGGACTTTATGATTCCACTGACCGGTTGCAATCCCAGTTGCAAGCTGCCCCTGGGAAAGACACTTGACCTTAAGTGAGGCATCTGTCTTCAGCAGGAGCCAATTTCTAGACAGGGCAGACAGCTCCATGCAGAGGGCTAATAGCTGGGCTCACCCCCCACAGCTGGAGGGATAGTTTTGTTTTTGACACTGTTCCTCTAGGTTTGGAGACTAAAATATTACTTCTCCCTCTTCATCCTTTGGGCCATCTGAAGAAAAGTCTCAACATGGTTTTTAAAGATCTCCCTGATGAAATTACTTCCTGGTCGAGTCTCCCTACTTCTGTCTCTTCTGAACACTGACCCATGAACATACAAGGCCTGCGTTCTGTGCTTCTGCAAGTGATGTGACCGCAGCCTTAAGTGAGGGTCTGACAGATGTTGGGAGGAGGTGAGGATGGGAAGGGCCATGGCTGAGCATTGAGCATGTTTTATGGTAAACTATGGAATTTACAACAATTCATTTTATTCTTACGTGTCAAGGCAATTCTGGGAAATGGGTCATGCCATTGTGGTCATACTGAGATGTATTTGACAATCACTCTGTGGGTTTATTTAGAAAGCAGTACTGTTTAAGAGAACATTCTGTGACACTGGAAATGTTCACTATCTGCATTGTCCAATGTGGCAGCCACTAGCCATATGGCCGACAGGCACTTGCAGTGTGGCTGGTGTGTTGGAGAAGCTGAATTTTACATTTTTTTCTTTGTTTTTCCCCTCCTCCCTTCTGCCTGTACTGCCCCAGCCCTGGGACAAGACCTGACTGAGGATGGATTTTACATTTGAATTTTAATTCACATACTTAAATGGCCACATGTGACTAGTGGTTACCATTTTGGACAGTGCAGTTATAGAGTATATCATTTTTCATAAGATAATACAAAACATTGTGTTTGTTTAAGAAAAAGAGTGCACAGGTAAAGATATAATGAGAAATTGCAAAGTAAAAAAAAAAAAGGGATCAAATGGATTAACACCCTCAAATTCCAAAACATGGAACGGGGAGGCTTGTCAGCATGAGTTTAAAACTTACGGTGTCCTCTTTTAGGCATGTTTAGCTTCCTGCCCTGCTAGGCAGTTTTCAACTCATCCTTATATTTTGGAATAGCTAAGAGTTCAGAGGATGTTTAACCTCAAGGTATCCCTCACTATTTGAACTCCCACAATTTGAATGTTTGCTATAAGCAACTTGCAAACAATTTCACCCAAAATTCAATATTTGAATTGAAACTGCATGCAGGCAAAGCTGGCTGTGCACACCAGCAAAGACACTGACTTCACCTGTGAGTCGGGGGAGGGAAGTAGAGGGCGCTGCAGTTGTCTCTCAGCTGCTTCCCGCCAGGATCTTGTCTCCCACCCACATTGTCTAAGTTTATTTTTAATTGCTGGAATTGTCTTTTCCACATTGTTAGGTGAAAATTTCTCCTATGAGACAGGGACAATTTATGGCTGTCTCCCAAAGTTTCATGGAAATGATAGGTGCAAGGCGAAACCCCACCACCAACAAAAACAAAGAACCCTACTTAGATCTTTTAGAAGAGTCTTGATTTAGTAATATGTACTTTGAAATATGTAAAGAACTATTAGCCTTACACAGCAAAGAATTTAATGCCAAGGAATTCACTGAAACTGATGATCAGAGTTGTTAGGAGTCAATCTCAGAAAATAATCTTAATGATTAATTGACTAAATTTTTAAATTCAAAAAGTTTTAAAGAAAGTTTAAATCATACAAAAGACATCAACAGAAGCATTCCACTAAAATATGCGATTACGAGCACAGTGTCACGTTACCAAGAGGTGTACGTTTGCAAGCAAAGGGAACGCAGAGAGACGGCCGATTTGAGCTTTTCCCGTCACACTGCTTTGTCTATGAGTTTAAATGAGGGGTCACAACCATTTCCTTCTGGAGGGGCAAGTGCAGTGACATAAAGTTTCTTGGAACTGGACGTGGGTAGACCTCAGGCACGAATGGTTCTACCCTCCTTCAGCCAGTGAGTCCCGCACACTTCGCCCCCGCCGAGCAGCCGCCGTGAGGACTCTGATCTTCCTCCTCTCTCCTCCAAATCTCTTTCAGGCAACTCTGATTGGCAAATAAACATGTTTTAAATGGTCTTTTAAAAAAAATTTGTCAGTGAAATTGTAATTTGTTTTTTGTATGAACCTATTTTTATATTTAGCCCATTTTTCTGCAAGCTGATAGAAATGCGGTAAAAGAGATTATTTGCATTCATATCATTGCTTACTGTAGACAAACTTACAGGTTTATTGTTAAATAAACCGATGAATAAAAGTGCTGAACAATTAGCTGGTTGGCATTGGGTGGCCTTACATTTTGTAGCAATCCTTGGTGATTGTCATTGTAGTTGCTTAAGAATGTTTCAGGCAATTGTTGGGGGTTGTGAATGGGCTAAAAACATATTGCTGCTTTTTCCCTTTAAATGAAGGGATTCCCTCAATCTGGAATTTTGCTATGTAACCTTTTTTTCTTTGGATGTATTACATTCAGATCAAGGGATGCCTGTACTGTGAGGTGGGAATTCGGAAGGTTCCGCAGGCCTTGAAGGAAAGGGGCAGCGGGTGACCATCTCTGAGCATCTGAGGGCCCGTGGCTCACACACAACCTGCTTTATTGGCTTGTGAGTCAAACAGCGAATGAAACTGACAATAGCACCTTTTTACATTTCTCTGACTTTACTATGACAAGCTTCGGGAGTATAAAACCACTGGAAGAAGAGTGCTGTCACCTTGGAGAAGGAGTGAAGAAGCCATCTGGGACAGCCTCAGCAGATGCAACGTGGAGAAGAACCTAGGAACACAGTTGACAACTGGAGGCTCTGCCTGTGGCCCTCATCTATCTGTCCCCACCTTCTAGAGCCACTGGAGCCACTCCAACTGAGTGGCTCAGCTGCACGGAGCAGAGGCAAGTTGTCCCAATTGTGCTCTGCCCAAATTCTTTTTCTTTTTATTTCAAAACATTAAGGGGGTACAAATGTTTTTGGTACATGGCTTGAGTCCTGGCTATAAATGTGCCCATCACCTGAATAGTGTTCATTGTACCCATTAGGTGGATTTTTGTCCCTCTGCTCCTCTCTGCTCCCCCATGCTTGATTTCCAATGACTTTTACTTCCCTCTGTGCACT